>JAVIWC010000644.1:0-19643 GCA_031894815.1 Creontiades dilutus
GGCAAAGGTTTGCAGTTTCGAGTTTTCGATTTTTTACGGACCACCATTAGGTCCTTTTCTCACCAAAAGTGGCTTATTTTGTAGCTAGGTATCTCCCCCACCTTCAGTGAAAAGAATGAATTTTTTCCTGAAAGATTTAGTTTCGAATTTTCCATTTTAACTCCCCACCTTTTTGCGAACTTTTACCCCCGTCAGTGGGGTAAAGGTTTGCACCAGGTTGGCCCTGCAAGCCTTTGCCCCACTTGTAACTTCAGAGCTGGGTAAGCACAGAACATCACAAATTTTACTGTATAAAAGTTTTATTAGGTTCCAAAATTAAAAGTAACCATGTTTAAAGCCAAACTAGGCTTATCACATCTCAAAAATCACATAATATTCAACAAATATTTCAGGCTTTAGCTCAATAAATCTAACGAAAGTAGCAAAATGAAAGGTTTTGTTCAGAAATTATGATTAATTGCTTTGCACGAATTTCTACCACTTCCAGTCGATTTCAAATCCGAAAATACTGAAAAAATGCCTATCTATAAGCATAGGAAAATCAATTTTAGACCAGAAATCACGATTATTTCATTTGGATGAATTTTTACGGATCTGAAACCCGTCCCAATCGATTTCGCGTCCAAAATTACTAGGAAAATTATACCAAACATGCCTTTTTCAGCAATACCTTAAAAAAACACGATTTTGAGAAGTTTTTCGCACATAGCATCTTTGCATGAGAAGCGATCGGGTTGGCTGGAAGTTAGGACCAACTAGACCCGAAGTAGAGCCCATGAGCGAAAGAACGGGTTTTTTAAACCAATTTAAAGGGCATTTACGGCGGATGCTGGACGGACATTGCAGATTTTGAATCTACGCACCTTGAAACGTGAAACAACAAATTTTGAGGGGGGTTGTAAAAAATTTTTCCTATACGATTACAAAGGCTTATTATTGAAAATAATAAACCAAAAATGAGAATTCCTGTTATAGAGCATAAGGAATAAATAATACTAGGAAGAGGGGCGAAGATTTGCAGATGGGGTAAAAGTTCGCTGTGCAAACCTTTACCCCGTAACACCTGCGAACTTATGCCCCATCACAGCAGGTTTCGTTGTACAATGGATCGTCGACATTGTTGTTGAGTGAACCGTGGAACCAATTACAGAATCTGAAAGCTTATTAACCGCTCTTGCACCCAAAAATAAGCCCAATGCGGTTTGCGCCTTTGGGTGCTGCTGAAAAATCCTCAAAAGTTCTGAAAAATTACATCAAAAATGACAAAAATACACTTACCTCATTTTCTTGGCGTGAGGAGTTCAGGCCGCCATGAGCTTTCACAAGGTGACTGACGGAAAGTAAACAAATGCGCTGCTTGCCCATTTCCCGCCAATACTCTTCCCGATCATTTTCAAACTTCATTGTATTTGAACATTTTAAAAAATTCTATTTGTATCTTTGCGTTGATTTACTTACACGATGAAAAGTTACATGAATACGTAGGTGCCTACCTGTTTAATCATGGACGAGAAAACTAGGCGGCATTCGACCTGCCGTTACTATCCGTCTATTGGGTAGGTAGGTAGGTACAGCAAGGTAGCTACCTGTAACTACCTGCTTATCGATTGCGAGGGGGGGACGAGAAAAATAGCCTTCAGTGGGCAACTGTCACTCCGTCCGAAATGATCTCGAACTCCGCCATCGCACCGGAAATCACATCTACCGTAAGTTCACCTCGAAAATAGGTAAATCACATTGAACAGAACACTTTGTACCTCCCATTAGAGACTGCTAAAGGCTTTTTTTTCGTAAAAATCCAGGATTTCCCACAGCATGTCCCCCCCCCCCCCCCCAAACTAAAATCGTCCAAATTGCACGTTTTAATTGTTTATTTTTTAACGCTGATTCACGTGATGCTACCCGTTTCTTGATTCGACACAATTTTTGCGGAAAAATGACACGAATTTGATTATTTCGCGTGAAAAATCAACGTTTATACCAACTTTCAACTCTCAGATTAAGATGATTTTTCATTTAATCACTGAAGACAGTTTCAATCTCCAATTTTTACATTTTTCAACCAGACCTCAAGAATTAAACTCCGTAACAATCTGGAAAGAAGCGCCTAAAATAGAAAACGGACGCGAAACGAACAAATGTCGGTCATTATTCTGCAATAATTGAGTCAAATAAAAACGCTGCAAATTCTTTCACTGGGGTTTATTATTCAATTGGCTTGCGCTCATGATTTGAATTTCTACTAAGCTTTGGAGTGTGCTTGTTTCACAAGTGATAGAGCGATTATTGAATTTCAGGAGATATGCATAGATCACGTAAATCTGTTCTCAACCGAAATAGCTATTTGGATTGATCAGTTGATCATATTTATGTGCCTCCTGAAACTCAATAATCGCCCTATCCTGTGAAACACGCGCACTCCAAAGCTTAGTAGAAATTCAAATCATGAACTCAAGCCAATTGAATAATAAACCCCAGTGGAAGAATTTGCAGCGTTTTTTATGTTTATCATCATTTTTATGTTTATCATCAGAATGCTTCAACCCGTGTGTCGGCTACAAAGCCTTTTAGGAGTTCACTCCAGTATCCAAATTACTACATCACTACGTCACTAGGTTACTGATAGCAACACAAAAACAATAATAAACCAAAATAACGCGAATGTTGGCGCCATACGTCGGGAATGGATTGACCTACGGACCTGGGGATGGGCTCATTTGATTCCTCGTGGAGTGCTCTTCAAAAAGAGTACAACTTTAGGCCGCCTTGACTTTTTTTGGATTTTACAAAACTTTTATAAAAGGGCACTTTAAATTAAGTGAGAGAGCTGGCTAAAGAATTGGGGCGTTGTCGGACCAATATTGATTTTTCCTGAAAATTTCACCTTTTTTGCTTCAGCCGTTTGGGAGAAATCGTGAGTACGGCGTACGGCGGACGAACGGAAAAATGTTTATCGCAGATTTGGATTCTACACCCTTTGAAACGTAAACCATTACATTTTCAGGGTGGGGTGTTAGAATTTTTTTCAAGAGCGATTACAATGGTTTAAGTATTATTGAATAATAAACCAAAATCATTGTTTATGCTGACTTTCAACTCTCAGATAAAGATGATTTTTCAACCAGACCTCGAAAATTAATCTCCGTAACAATCTGAAAACAAGCGCTTAAAATAAAAAACGGACGGGAAATAAACAAATTTCGGTCATTATTCCGCCAAAAATTTAGTCAAATCAAAAAACGGATAGCATCATGAATGAAAATGCATGTGCCAAACTTCGGATTTCACCATCATCCACTATTTAACAATTTTGGGGTTGCGCAACTTTGCGTGCTCGCTGTACCGGTTGCGTTCAATAAAAGAAAAATTGGGGTTCCCATTGGAAATAAGAAAGTGTGTGTCACTTGCGAATGGTTGCGCACTTGCCCGGAGTGAGGAAATATGATATTTGAGATGCTTGGAGAAAAATATGAAGATTAAAAGAAAACATTTTTTTGTTTACTTTCATTTGGACGATTTCAGGAAGGGAGACTTTTAATACACCCTGTATAGTGGCTAGATGGATAGGTAAAAGGTGAAGGCATTTTTGGAGGAACTAATACATTTATGGAAATAAAACGTTGTATATAATATAGGTACCTAGTAATTAAATAAAATACCACGAAGGCCGTCCACGATTGGCTCGGGAAGGCGTATTCGTCGTGTGGCAAAACTGAGTTCATCATGATCAGTAACTACAATTAGTTGCCCTCCGAATCCTAATCTATAGCCAACCGCAAAACGAATACAAATGTTATTAAAAATAAATGGAAAAAGCTTTCTTATCACCTGGACAGCAGGGCGGTAACTACGAATTCTATATTAATACAAGTAGGTAATGAAATCTTCATCTGAAATTTTATTTCAACTCTTGCTAGAAAGGCAGTCTTAACAATATGTCACTTGAAGTGCATAGCTACCTACGTACGAATTCTCGGACAAATGAAGTTTCACTCCAGCAGCATCTTTTGATAGTCGGGGAACCAGGAGAATGAATTATTTCCATAAAACTTACAGTAAATCCGGATACAACGTCAGTAACACGTTGAAGATGAACTATGGTTGACAGAAGAATGAAGATGAATAAGCCTAACCACTGTGTTTCTGCGTACTTCACACTACTTGTACGGGCTTGGAGGGCTGGTTCTATGAAAGATAAGTAATCCTAAACCATTTCAATCTCGGAGGGCGGTACAAGCAAAAGTGACAGCAGAATGAACCAAACCTGTGAGAAAATAGATTCTTGTAAATGGCTGACAAACTTGAGTGTATGGGAGGTTTTATTCACATGAAATGGTTCCGAAATATTCGAATTTATGACTTGCCACCTATGGAAACCCAGGAGAATGAAAAATCATTAATGAACTTATAATTAATTATTAATGAGGTAGATAAGTGCATGTGATTGAAACACGTGCATTAGATCGGCCTTCATATTGTGGTGGTGGGAGGAGTTTTCCAAACACTGCAATGTTTACTGTTTTGCGTGCTTTGAACGAAAAAAGGGCAATTTAATGAGAAAGAATCCGAAGCGGATTTGTAGGAAATCGGATTTTGGTTTATTATTTAATAATAAAACATTGTAATCGCTCTTCAAATGGTGTAGAATCCAAATCTGCAATACAAATTTTTCCGTCCGTCCGCCGTACGCTGTACGCACGATTTCTCCCAAACGGCTGGACAAAAAAATCTGAAATTATCAGGAAAAATGAATATTGGTCCGACAACGCGCCAATTCTTTAGCCAGCACTCTCACTTAATTTAAAGTGCACTTTAAGGGTTGTCAAAGTTTTGTAAAATCCCTAAAAACCTAAAAAAAGTCAAGGCGTCCTAAATATGGACTTTTTTAGAAGAGCACTCCACGAGGAAAATCAAAATAGTTTATTTGTATAAATCATATAAAATGATTGTTACAATGAGTTCGGGCTCTTTGCCTGCCATATAGAAATATTACTTCAGTATATTTTTAATTAAAATAAAATAAAATATATCACTTTGATTAAAGTATTAATACTTCAAATATACAATAGATAGATAAAAAAAAAATATTAAAAAAAAAGAAAATAAGTAGTCTCTTTGTTGAGGTGCGTGTGGGGCGAAAGGCACGGTTAATGGTCGGAGGATTCGACTTATAAGTTGAATGGACAGATCGCAGGTGTGGTGAGGTGTGGGCAAACTTTGTGTAGCTGGCGCCTGGCAGGATGTCTGTAGGTACCTTTTACAGTTCGTCATGAGCAAAAGCTCGGAGCATCAGCGACCTGAGAGTGTATTGGTACAATGCTAAGGCTTTCGATTTGTCGCTACCAAAGTCTAGCAAAGACGTGTACGCTACTTCTTCTGAGTTCGCAGCTGCAATATATGGTGCGAGGTAATATGCTCTATACGGGCTATACTGAGGGCAGACCAACAGGAAGTGCATCAAAGTTTCTGGCACCATAAGGTTGCAGGCCGTGCAGGTATCCTCGTTAGATAGCTCATATTTACTCCTCTTGTGGTAGAATCTGATAGGGCCCATTTCCTGATTCGTCGAAGCCAGCCTCAGCTGGGCTAGCAGTCTCTCTCGATGAATATTGCCAGATCTCCCCAGATATTTTTGTCGTCCATCGTACTCTATTAAGGCACGGTACATTGGGTTGTAAGTAGAATTGTACACCCTTTGTATATCAAGGCTTCTGCAGTGGTTTTTATATTTTTCGATCAGGTCTGGTTTTACTGCTTTGAATGACGAGTACGTTAGTCCATCCCAGTCCATGGAGACACCGATTGAGTGAAATATTTCGTCTAGCATGGTCACCCAGTTAAAGTCTCGCAGGTTTTTGGGATTCCTGCGCAGCGCCACCAACTCGTTCAGACAGAGTCTGGGCCACCTTTCAGCATCCATTTTTAGAAGTCTTATTAGAAATCCAAGCGACCTTCTGAACACATCGACCTTGAGGGGAAGTCTGTCGGTTTCCAATCTGAGGAAGTGGCCAGGCACTCCCCTAGAAAGACACAAAACACTCTTTAAGAATGTCGTCTGCACCACTTCCAAGTCATCAGTGTACCAGATCGCCCAGACCTCCGCCGCATACAGAAGTACCGAAGACACGAGGGTATCAAAAAGTTTGAACCTACTGTCCCAGGAGTCCACCCTTCCTCTACACAGCAGTTCCCGAGTGCTTCCTGCCGCCGATCTAGCTTTTCTTATGAGTCTTTCCTTATTCTTACTGAATTTACCAGATCGGCTGAAGGTCACCCCGAGGTACTGGAAGGTTGACACAGGTTTGATCTCATCCTCGCCGCACAAGACTTTCCTTTTCTTTCCCGTGCGACCTCCTTTTTCAAAAATAAGGATGTTTGATTTCTTGGTGTTTATGGTAAGCTGGTTCAAGCGACAGTAGCCCATCAAAACATTAACCTTCCTTTGCGCGTCAGGCAGTGAGTCCGCCAGGATGGCTACGTCGTCCGCAAACATCAGCATCATCAGTTCTCTGCCCGCGAGGGGAATGCCGTGGCAGCCATTCTCAATCATGTAGATTTCGAGGTCAGCCAGAAATAATATGAACAGCTTAGGTGAGAGAGAATCGCCTTGCAAGACCCCTTCTGTTATAGGTTGGTTGAAGCCCTCTTCTTCAGATTGGGGTTTTACAACGAAACTTGCGCATGAGTAGAGAGACCTCAGCACAGCAACGAACTTGTGGCTAACACCCTGCCTGAGTAGTTTTTCCCAGAGCAGCTCGTGGTTCACTGAATCGAAGGCTCGACAGAAGTCAACCATTATTGTCACCAGGGGCTGGCCCTTTCTCAATCTCACGACACTGGCGATTGTATGAAGGCAAAACACCTGATCAGCACATGAACGGCCCACTCGAAAACCTGCCTGTTCATCTGGGAATATCTGCTTATCTTCAGCCCAGGTAGACAGTCTTTCTGCCAGAATACTCGTGAAGAGTTTCACGGATGTATTGATGAGAGCCAGACAGCGGTAGTTTGATGGGTCACTCTTGTCTCCTTTCTTGTACAGCAGGTGTGTTTTTACGTTCCCCCATGAAGCAGGTACCTGCCCGGACTCGAATATTGTATTGAAGACATTCAACAGCCCCTGCTTCCAATTATTTGGTAATATCTTTAGGAGATCATTGGGTATGTTATCCTCCCCAGGGGCTTTTCCTAGCTTTATTTTATTCAGGGATTGATCAAACTCAGCCACGTAAGCGCATGCGCAGAGCGTACCGCTGATTATATTGAGATGGAATTTATACGGGATCTCAGCCGCATAGTCCCTCAAAATCTGAGCTAAATTCATTCAAAATTGTGGCTGTAACAAGGAATTGCGGACAGACCGACAGGTACGGAACCAAATCAACAAAATGTACGGTGTTTTTTTTTTTTCTTCAAATAAATCTCCCCTCAAAGACGAAGGGTGCACGCCATTAAATAAAAACGAAAAAACTAAATGAAATTTAAGTGGGGAGGACGCCCAGGTTTACCCAACGCTGGCCCTTGGGATATGGGAAGTTGAGGATGAAGGAGGAGGAAGGAAGGGATGAAAGGAAGTGCCCACATAAAATGACCACCAATTTAAGCAAGAGCCCCGGATGAAGCGGTTGGTGATACCACGAAGTACTCCTGACGAGATGCCCAGCTCGTGTAACTCCGTGGCACTTTTCCCGCATCACATTCTGCGCCATGACACGGTCGCAGCCATGCTGGCATTTTGTTGAAAGTATCCAAAATGAACAACTGTTTGGTGCATTGCGGTGCAATTGTCTATTGAGAGGCTTTTATTGTCAACGAGACGGCCCACATTCCCTTTTCAACAACAGCGAAAGTAAAACGGGTCACAAGAGCACAATTGAACCCGGAATCGGTTTTTGGGGGGATCAAAGCTCCTCGATTGAAACCTGGTCGATGTTTGATTGATTAGCCTCCGAGCGCGGGCGGACCAAATGATTTAAGCCCGCAACGAGGGCGCAGTGAGTGTTGGGGCTTCGTGGAGATCGAGTTTCAGCTGACTTGCGATGGCTCTGCCCGTCGTCGAAGGAAACCTCGGTTTCCCGACCAAAATTTCTGGAAACAGGGTAGGTTTACACCCCTAATGCCGTAAATGGTACCTACCTATATACCCTACCCATATACTGTTCCTATACCAACGTCTATTCTATCAATCCACGTTGATTAGTTCACAGTTGATATACGACGAGTTGTTCCCCCCTCCTAAAATCGTCCAAACGGGAGTAAACAAAAAAAAATTTTTTTGAATCTTCATAAGTTTTTCCAAGGATCTCAAATATCATATTTGCGCACCCCGCGCAACTGCGCAATCTTGCGCAACTGACACTAACTTTCTTATTTTAAATGGGAACCCAAATTTTTTATTGCAGATTCGGATTCTACTCAAAATTTCATGAAAATTTGACCCCTCAATCAATTTTTTTTGATTGCGCGCAACCAGTTCAGCGAGCACGCAAAGTTGCGCAACCCAAAAATTGTCAAATAGTGGATGATGGTGAACTCTAAAGTGTGGCACATGAATTTTCATTGTTTTTTAACGCTGATTCACGTGGTGCTATCCGTTTCTTGATTCGGCTCAATTTTTGCGGAATAATGACCTAAATTTGGTTATTTCTCGTCCGTTTTTTTAAATCTTAGGCGCCTGTTTCCAGATTTTTACGGGGATTAGTTTTCGAGGTCCGGTTGAGAAAGGAGGACGGAAAGGAAATGGATAATTACCTATGAAATTTCATGTGCCAACACACGCGCGAAAAAAAGATGATTTTTTCACGAGAAATAACCAAATTTAGGTCATTATTCCGCAAAAATCGAGCCGAATCAAGAAACGGATAGCACCACGTGAATCAGCGTTAAAAAACAATGAAAATTCATGTGCCACACTTTAGAGTTCACCATCATCCACTATTTGACAATTTTGGGGTTGCGCAACTTTGCGTGCTCGCTGAACCGGTTGCGCGCAATCAAAAAAATTGATTGAGAGGTCAAATTTTCATGAAATTTTGAGTAGAACCCGAATCTGCAATAAAAAATTGGGGTTCCCATTTAAAATAAGAAAGTTAGTGTCAGTTGCGCAAGATTGCGCAGTTGCGCGGGGTGCGCAAATATGATATTTGAGATCCTTGGAAAAACTTATGAAGATTAAAAAAAAAATTTTTTTTGTTTACTCCCGTTTGGACGATTTTAGGAGGGGGGGGAACAACTCGTGGGACACCCTGTATACAGGGTGTCTACACTTGTAATAGGCGGAAATCCAGGGGTCGATTCTACAACTAATTTGCAACATTTTTTGTCCCCGAACTTTTTTTTTTTTACTCCCACAAAAATCCTACTTTTTTTATTTTTAAGATTTTTTTCGTGTTTTCGACCTTTCCTCACTAAAACGGCTAATAACTCTCTTGTTCTGAAAGAAATCTCAAATCTGATGATACCGTTGGAAAGAGCGTAAAATTTTTTAATTGCTTAATGGAAAACGCAATTTTTGTAAGTATTTTTAATTGGTAAGAAAAGATTTGGGAGAAAAACTGCGTGCAATGAAAAAAAAAACATGGTTTTATCGGTCCAAATAAGTACACATTTTTCCTCAGATATCAGCTTCATACGTTGGAAAATCGGTGAGACCTTTTTGTTTTCGTAATGGATTCACTTTCAGTTAAAATAACATTGGGTCTCATTGTTCTCTCGTCTCGGAGGAATGGGCCAATGGAGTTTGATCCTCTAAACTCGAGGTAAGTTGTGTATTCTATTTCCAAAAAGGAAGGATGAAACTTGTGATTATTTCTAAGATAAAAGCGAGTCATCTCATTGTGTATTGAGATGGCGTTATATTCTTTTCAGGAGCTAGCCAATATGGTTTTTATTTATGGCTTTGCGAATTTTTTTTTATTTATATTTTTTTGAAGAAGTGAATTTTTTTTATAATACAAAATATTTGACATGAACAACTGCATTTCCATAGGGCTGGGGTATCTCATAATATCAAGTACATGAATTTTTCAAATTTTCCAACGTAAGAAGCTGATATCTGAGGAAAAACGTGTACTTATTTGGACCGACAAAACCACGTTTTTTTGCATTAAACACAGTTTTTCTCCCAAAACTTCCCTACAAACATTTTTTTAAAATTATACTGTTAGAAAGCTGACAGTTTAAGGAAGTTTTTCCTGAAGAGTGCCCGACGATACCTTTATTAATTATAGGCAAACAATTAGCTTGAAAAATGGTAATTTCTGAAATAATTTTAAAATTTAGACTTTGGCCTATTTTTTACCAATTAAAAACACATACAAAAATTGCGTTTTCCATTAAACGATTAGTAAATTTTACGCTCTTTCCAATGGTACCATTAGATTTGAGATTGCTCTTAGAACAAGGGAGCTATAGCCGTTTTAGTGAGGAAAGGTCGAAAACACGAAAAAAATCTTAAAAATGAAAAAAGTAGGATTTTTAGCAGGGTAAAAAAAAAGTTATGGGACAAAAAATGTTGCATATTAGTTGTAGAATCGACCCCTGGATTTCCGCCTATCACAAGTGTAGACACCCTGTATATATCCCTATTTAATCATTTTCAACATTTTTCTTTGTACTTTTTAATGACTTTTAGCGCATTTTTTATCCGATCAAAAGTGCCTCTTAGCAATTTTATTTGCTCCTCTCCAAATGCCACTTTTTTTACATTCACGTTTTTTTTTCTCTAGTTTTCGGATTTACTTCACTAAAATTGCCATAACTTCCCTAATTTGCAACGGAAATTCAAATTTGAGGATACCGTTAGAAAGAGCGTTAAATTACATGCCTCTTCAGTAAGTACCTGACAGAAATTTCTCAAGCCGAATGGCACTTTTCAAGTAGGTACAAGAAAAAAAGTTCAAACGTGAAAAACTGTACTAAAGCATCACATAAAAAAAGGGGAAATCGATTAATTCAAAACATGTTTTCAAATATAAACTATAATATTGAAACTTTTAAGCTCGAACTTATGAAGAAAACATACATTCAAATCACCGCAAGTTCAACAATTTAGATTTAACTCATCTTGAAACGGAAACCAATAAATGGGGAAATTAAAGAATGGGTTTCTTGATAGATTCTAAAGGATCATCATTATAAATGATAAAGCAAAATTTGTATTTATTATTGATTGATTGACTTGGGTTATGACGAAATAGGAGAAATAATCAGAGAATTCGCTCATGTGGTCCTGCTGCGTGACTGAAACTTATTAAATTTGATCAATTGATTGTCTCAAAAAGTGCGTTCCAAAGAAACCCATCCTTCCATTTAAAACGCTTGAAGTTCTTTCTCAATCCTAAGAGAACGACACACACAGACGTTTAACAGAAAAAAGCGTCAAAGCACGTTTCGCCTCGAAATCCAAGAAGGACGATTTTGAACATTTATACGAGAACAAAAATTTAGAAAAATTACAAAACAAGGAAAACGAATTTTAGAACCATTCAAATAACTTTATTTTCTACAAAAATTTTATATGACGGAATGCTATTTGAAAGTAGACGATTTTTCAAGATCTGTGTACGAACAAAATCAAGAAGGTGTTTCATATATATGCACTCGAAGTGCTCAAATTTGTAAACAATGCTGCAAAAGTTAAGAAAATTCGCTTGAGGAAAAAACTTGGGTTAGGTACCGCAGCTTTTGATGTAGCACCAAGTCTTCGTTCATCGTTTTATTGTTCATTCTTTTACATCTATCTGTTTCAGTTACAACCAGGGAAAACATTGGACGCCAATCGATATGCGACGAAAAAAACCATTGCACAAGGTACGGATGTCAGTCACAAAATAATTGTATCTACAAAAATAGATCCTGTCTTACTTGCACCGTTTTAGAATATTTAATCTGTCAATCAGTTACGGTTGTCAAAATTGGCCTCATCAGGATTTAAAGAGTTTTTGCAGCATTGTCATACTTTAAACAGAGTTGGAAAAAAACAGTTTTTTTTCTTTTTCAAAAAAGACAAAAAACAGTTTTTTATGTTTTAAACCGTTTAAAACGTTTTTTTTTTCTTCGTGAGGCAAATGTTTTTTAGGATGTTTAAAACTGTTTTAAACAAGTTTAAAAAATCTGCTCATCAAGCACTATGCAGCTTACGTGTTTACGTATTGCGATGCACGAAACATTTTGCTCAAGGGGACAGGGTAGAAGGTGAAATAAACCATTCAGATTTTTAAGACCCGTATTTAGTTAGTCTTAGCTACTTTAATAAAAATAATTATGAACAACTCCAATCACAAAATTTACAGAACCAAAAGGGGGAAAAAACTCAAGAAGTACGCGCAGAAATAATTATGGTTTCGAATTGAGGTTTTTAAGCACGGCCACGAGCTTCCCTGCTTTGTCCACTCCCAATCTGTTCCGCAATTTTGAATGGATAACTCCGAAGGTGGAGAACAGCCGTTCGATGCCTGCCGAAGACGCGGTGGCGGTGAAAAGTTGTCGAGAGAGCGTCATGGTTTCTTCAGAAATTTTATTCCCAAGTGCCTTCCACCATGTATGTGGGGGCACATTAGCGATGTGTTCATTGAAAAGGAAGTCCTTGAATGGTGTTTGTTTTACCCGAAATTTCATGATATCAGGTATGGCTTTTGGGTAATATGCTTCAGCCATGAGTATGGCCCGTTCCTCTTCGTCCTCGCTGAGTTTTTCACCACGGTATCACGATAAGGTACCTATCAAACTTGTCATGTTGTCATTGTCACTCTGACTTCTGGCAATTGGAAACTATTTCAATTTTTCCCATTTCGCATGGTCATCGTTATTTTCCTCCTACTTGAACCGGTTTAAAACAACTCACAAAGAACAAGTTTAAAACAGTTTCAAACACTGTTTAAAACAAATGTTTTAAAACACCCTTTTTCTCAAAAACTGTTTAAAAAACTATTTAAAACACGCGTTTAAAACAAATGTGTAAAACGGTACCAACCCTGACTTTGAATGGTAAACATTTTATATTTGACTTTACATGTTTCATTATAGACAATTTTTTCTCTTCAAAATATAGATTTCTAGCAACCGGCTATGAAGTTACCTACTTCTTACATCTTAAAAAAAAGTCTGCCAAGTTGGGTGTGCCACATAGCTTCTTCCTATGGATAACATCGACGTATAGATCATTTAAGTGATGTAAATAATCTCAAAAAGAATATGAATCCTCACAGATGAAGAATATAGGCACGTTAGTTGAATATAGAGATGTACAGAAAGAAATTCAGCGGGAAATGTTCCCGCAGGCATCGGCACCGACTTGTATTGCCGATCTATCGGACTAATACAGCGGATATAATAATGATACTAACGTAGGTATATGAATTGATATGAGTTCGGACAACTAAAACCTGAGAAAATTATGCTTTGTGGACTTTATTTATTTATTTATAATACGGGCAAGCCCAATACAATATAATTAGATACATTAAACGACGATTACCTAGAGTGAAGTATAGATTTTTGAACGAGGCAATTCATAGAGAACCAGACCTTCCCCGAAAATTACGTCAAAATCGAATGAGATCGTAGGAATTCGGATTCTAACAAAAGATTTCACGTTCGCTTATGAGCAGCTGCTACCAATGATGCTATCGCGTTGAAACACATACGATATTGTTAGACTGTTTTTCTCCGACCACCTTTTAGTCCAGTCATATTAGACAATTTTTTTGCCAAACATTGCAAAAAGTAAACTTCCTTTTTGAATATGTTGTTAGGGTTCACCCAGATAGTACGAATCTAGATTTGCAGGCCTGAAAACCGCAAGCGACGGGAGTTACAGCCGAAAAACCACGAAATTTTCGCACTGTTTTCAGTTTTTCGCAAAAAAGTCACCAAAGGAGCCTTTTGATGAGAAAAGACTCTTATCCTTTGTTAAACTAGATAAAATTTGCTACAATTTGAGACGTAATTATACTCTGTAGCTCCATTAGTTCCAGAGATACAGCTCTGCAAATATTGACAAATTTTTCCAAAAAGTGAAAATTTTAACTTTTGGTCTATTTTCGACCGATATATTGGTGTAAATAGTCATTCTACAGTAAACTTGTGAGGAATGAAGTTGTAGGACATTTAATTACCTTCATTTTAAGACCATCGGAGGACCTGTATCTATCATAGATTTTTTCTAACTTACAGAAAACCAAAATAAGTAAAAACGCGGTTCAAGGAAAAGTTGAATAAATGTTGAGTTATTTGTGTAAAACTATGTAGCTAGGTAGGGACTGAAACATTTCGCATACATTCAACATATTTAACTTAACATTTAAATTGACAGTAGGTCATAAAATGAAATAAATTATAAATAATTAAGACGAAAAGTGGTTCATATGAGGAGGTATGTACAAGTTATAATACATAAAAACATTGACACTCACACTAAAAAGTATTCAAGAATTTCGGTTTTTCATATTCTGGGGATCTTTGGGGGGGGGGGGGGACCCTTCAGGACAGCTCACTTCCGCAATTAGGAGGGGGGGAGATGTCTGGGAGGTCTTCAGGGGTTAGAAATTCCTTATCCACGTCCTCCTCATCTAGCTCCTCGATGGGAGGAGTGTTTGTGCACTCTCTGCCTCCACAATGCTTGCATAGAGCGGAGCACTTGAGGCCTGCCTTCCTGCATGAGTAGGAACCGAAGCAACCCTTCCTGTACTTGCAGGATAAGCTTTTGAGGAGGAGCGGAGGAGCTGTCAATCAATCAGGAGAGGAGAAAAATTTGTCAATATTTGCAGAGCTGTATCTCTGGAACTAAAGGAGCTACAGAGTCCAATTACGTCTCAAATTGTAGCAAATTGTATCTAGTTTAACAAAGGATAAGAGTCTTTTCTCATCAAAAGGCTCCTTTGGTGACTTTTTTGCGAAAAACTGAAAACAGTGCGAAAATTTCGTGGTTTTTCGGCTGTAACTCCCGTCGCTCGCGGTTTTCAGGCCTGCAAATCTAGATTCGTACTATCTGGGTGAACCCTAACAACATATTCAAAAAGGAAGTTTACAGTACTTTTGCAATGTTTGATGTTTTAAATGACTGGCCTATTTCAAATTTAGGCGAGCACGGGCCACTAGAACTTGCAAAAGTTAGGCGCGCCGCACATTGCGCATGGAAAGAGTGATTTCTTGGTTTTTCAACAATGAATTTCATAAAGGGCCATCCTACACCGTATCTCGCACATTCCCAGAACACGTAATCAAAATCACGGGAGATAGATAAGAAACGAAAATAGTTCAGAATGGTGTAAAATCTAAAATTCATGTGGAAATTTTAATTTTGGAGAAAAAACGTTCACCTCCCAAAAGTGGAAACTGTTTCAACGAAACGCTGCGAATTCTTTCACTGGGGTTTATTATTCAATTTCATTCATTTGGCTTGCATTCATAATTTGAATTTCTGCTAAGCTTTGGAGTGTGCGTATTTGACAGGTGATAGAGCGATTATTGAATTTCAGGAGGTACCAACATGGATTTTTCCTGAAAATTTCACATTTTTTGCTCCAGCCGTTTGGGAGAAATCGTGCGCACGGCGTACGACGTACGGCGGACGGACGGAAACATTTTTATTGTAGATTTGGATTCTACACCCTTTGAAACGTAAACCATGAAATGTTCAGGGGGGTTAGAACTTTTTTTTTTCAAGAGCGATTATAATGGTTTATTATTGAATAATAAACCAAAACATATGCTAACTTAACATAACCTTATTTCTCAATTAATAACGTCTTAAATGAAATGTGTAAAGTCGAATACCCACTTTTACAAAACATTGACAACCATTCAAACATTGACGTTTGAAGTGTCCAATACTGCAAAAACTGTTGAAGTACCGATGAGACAACTTGTCAAAACTGGTTGACAGATTATACACCAACTCAACAATCAAGTTGTTTGGAAGATTCCTTATTGCTTCCACCTCCAACCTTCACATCCTATTTATGAAAAGGCGATATGAGTTACTAAAATATAACGTTTAATTTGGTTGACTTTATCAAGCCTCGTCTATAATCCAGTTTTTTTGTTCCTTTCGTAGGAATGCTGGATATTGCATTGCTCACCGCAAATGCAAGCCAGTTGAAGTATATTTTACAAGTCGGCGAAAAACACGAATTTTACTCTTTAATGCTGGGCCTCATCACCACTTCGATAATTCTTCAGGTAAGTCCGTAAGCCTACGTAAGTTAGATGTTTACACAAGGGTGTGTACCGTTCCGTTGAAATCAATACCAAATTTTAAAGATCGAATCTACAGCAAATTTGCAACAAAAAGTCCCTCTCGGAGTTTTTTCTCAACTAACAAACCAACTTGTTTAACTTTTAAAATTTTTACGTATTGTTGATCTGATTCACAATATAAACTCAAATTTGAGGCTACCGTCAAAAATAGAGTTAGATTTCCTATCCGAATTGTGGGAAATCAAAGTACGTAAAACAATTTTCTTGGGTGAAATAACAGGCCAAAGTAAAAGCCTTAAATGTTGTGTGAAAATGATCGTATTTCAGGATAACTGTTTACCTGAAGTAAATAGCGCGTTCGTCGGGTACTGAACGAGAAGAAACATACCGGAATCTTAGCTTTCCAATTGTATAATCAATTTTGGTTTTACTTCACTCATTAGAGGAGGAAACGACCTTTGAATAAAGAAAAAACGCTGCAAATTCTTTCACTGGGGTTTATTATTAAATTGGCTTGCGTTCATGATGTGAATTTCTACTAAGCTTTGGAGTGTGCGTGTTTCACAGGTAATAGAGCGATTATTGAATTTCAGGAGATATGCTTAGAGCACGTAAATCTGTTCTCAACCAAAAATACCTATTTGGATTGATCAGTTGATCATATTTGTGTGCCTCCTGAAATTCAATAATCGCTCTATCACCTGTGAAACACGCACACTCCAAAGCTTAGTAGAAATTCAAATCATGAACCCAAGCCAAGTGAATAATAAACCCCAGTGAAAGAATTTGCAGCGTTTTTTATTTTTATGGTTGTCAGAATACTTCAACCCGTGTATCGGCTATAAATCCTTTTAGGAGTTCACTCCAGAATCCACATTCCCTACGTCACTAGGTTACTGCAATCAAAAACAATATTAAACCAAAATAACGCAAATGCTGGCACCATAAATCGGGCCATACATCGGGAATGGTTTGAGCTACGGACCTGGGGAAGAGCTCATTCGATTCCTTATGGAAAGTTCTTCAAAAAAGTCCAAATTTAAGCCGCCTTGACTTTTTTTGAGGTTTTTAGGGATTTTACAGAACTTTGACAACCCTTAAAGGGCACTTTAAATAAAGTGAGAGTGCTGGCTAAAGAATTGGTGCGTTTTCGGAAAAATATTGATTTTTTCCTGAAAGTTTCAGATGTTTGGGAAAAACGTGCGTACGGCGGACGGACGGAAAAATTTTTATTGCAGATTTGGGTTCCACACCCTTTGAAACGTAAACCATGAAATTTGCAGGTGGGGGGGGGGGGGGGGGGGTTAACTTTTTTTTTCAAGAGCGATTACAATGGTTTATTATTGAATAATAAACCCAAAGGATTTATCGTTGAAAATCCTGCATTTTGATTACATTACTTTCCATCTAATAGGATCCGAGGCTGAAGTCGGTTACTATTTCTGGAGATGGTTTGGGAGTAGACTTGGAAAATTTAGTTCATTCCGAGAGCGAAAATGTTTGTTTGACCTCTCAAAATTGGTGGTCTACAAACTGACAGCCTCGCAAAGATCTGGAGCGTAAAAAACCAAAGCAATTTAATTTAAAAAAAAAAAAACAACTAATAAATCATCTTTTAAAAAAAGTCGAATTTTTAGGTGGAAAAAAACTCTAGGGGGCATTTTTGCTGCAAATCAATAATAGATTGGATCTTTGAAGTTCGGTCCATCTCAACGGTAAACACCCTGTACAATCCCAACATTTTGTCTTACAACATTCACTTGTTAGGGAGCTAACGCTTTAGCGATGGCGGTGGGAGTAAGGTCTTCAATTGGATAGTGTTTCATTAGATTGTAAGAAGTTTAACACCACTTCCCCTACAATAATCAGGTAGTTCTCTACCTGTGACTATTCAGTTTCGTACGATGGCTATGTCATCTGACCTCTCCCTCAGTTCAAATTCAATGAATGACAGCAGGTGCACACACAGTCGGAGCTCCTCCCATGAAATCCTGGGCGGTGTACAGAAATCACGAGGAGCTATCGCCATGAGGATGGAAGAGATGCTTTCCTTCGCCGAATGCAGATTTTAAATTTTGTATTTATCGTTGTCCCACTCCATTTGAAACTGCATGAAACCATAAATGCGTTGAACTCAAAATAATTAAGGTGCCAACACTTATCTGTTATCTGGCTGTTCGTTCTCTCGCTGATATACCATTTACACTGGATGCATAACGAGCACAAATTCTTTTGTCGGCTAGTCAGTTATTCCCAGAGAGTAATTGATCCACTAGATCTATTTGCAAACAGGGTTTCCAAACTCAGTTCATCATGAGTAACAGTTCACACCACCCTAGCTAATAATGCTTGTTTGGTGGAAACGGCCCTTAAAATTCAACAATAACTTCAAACACATATAAGCAGAAGACAGAGAAAAAAAAAAAAAAAAACACGTAGAACAAACAACAGAAACAGCAGTGAGCTGTGTGGTCACCCGACGAGGCACTGATTACCAAAACGAAAAGATGAGCAAAACTTTGTTCCATCTCGCGCTTTTTGAGCTCTCTGATTGGAAAAGTTGTAGGCTCCCCTCAATTCTAAAAGGTAGGGTAGGTAAATAGGGTATTTATTTTTTTTTATAATATATTTTATTATATATTTTTAATAAATTTATAATTTTATTATTTCCATACCTTTGAAGAGTTGAATTTTAGTTCATTAATTGTCTTTCTGTAGGTAAATCCCTTCTTGTTAACTAACGCTCTGGTGAACCGTAGGAAGGCGTCTTTTTTCCCATCATTAATTTTTGTCTCAGTCTGCGCCAATTTCTGATACTTCGGTTCTGATTTATCAATCAATGCCAATGATCTAGAAAGGCTATCTTAAAGGGCCTTTTGTACTAATTTGCAGCGTTTTTTCTTCAATCAGATGATAAAAGGACACTCGAGTTTCGGGAACATATCTAGTCAACTTTTAAGGAAACCATATTTATTAGGAAGGGCCTAATTTGAGAAGACAGTGAAGTGTATTTATCCGGCTGAAATGTTTAATTATGCTGCGTAATTCCGATGTTTTTTTTAAAGAATAACTAGTTTTGAATAATGTAATTCACAATCCTGCGCGTTGTTGCGAATCAGTCGTACCAATAAGACAGGTTGTAGAGTAAGCTCGTCGAGAAATGTAGCGGAACGCAATGGTGGTCGAACGTGGTTAAACATTCATAAACGCTATTAGCCCATTCTCGAATCTGTGTCATAGTACAACAGCTCTCCAACTCGTGTTTCCAGCCTTTCCGTACGTTTTCGATGTTACGGAATATCACATATGCAAATCAACTGATGCAGCTCTCTCAGATACTTTCTCATTGATTGAAAGACCATTGCAATTTAAAGGAATAGAAAAAACAGTTAAACGGATTTATTGTTAAAACGTTTTTTTGTGGTTTGTTTTGTTATTGATGA
>JAVIWC010000645.1:0-19925 GCA_031894815.1 Creontiades dilutus
TTGCATTTTTAAATGTTATCGAGTGTGAGATTGGGGAGGTGTTTAGATTGTGAAGGCCTTGGATCAATCCCCCACTCTCACCTGTTGCAGGAACAGTTCAGTTCCTTTTAAATCTTACCACGTTATTGTGTCGCTCCTCATTAAATCTATTTTACTATTATAAAACTGTGTCCGTTCGTCTGTCGGTCCCCTAATTCTAATAATTTTGATTCTCTATTTTTAGCAACTTCGCATTTATTAATGACACGTTTGATCCTGAATCATAAATTCCAATAACTGGAAAAGTATCATTTAATAGTAACTTGACTTTTATTAATGGTGGCACAATTAGTTTATTGCATAATCCCTATTCAAAATTTCCGATTCACAGTTGTTAACTGTCTTCATAAAAGTTTTTCTATTTCTTTCCTTAAACCAACAATTTTCCTCGGGATGAAAGCGTTTCCCTTTTTTTTCTTTAAATCAGATGCTGCATGGTTTTTTTGTCATCTACAGGTTTTGCAGTAGTATCAGAATGGGTGATATATTTTTTCTCGTAGTACTTATTATTTCTAACAAGATATCTAATGTCCCAATCGCATTGTAAAGATCTTCTATTTCTTTCAAATTAAATCTGTTCATTTTATCGGATACATGGTTTGGTAAACCAAAAGCCATGAGGTTGATGAGTGTACCTACATCAATTGATTTCCTCACTTCCAGTAATCATTTTTCTCTCTTTGAAGCATAATCAAGCAATGAACCTGTTTGATATTTAAAAGCTAGAGCATATCTGATAGGTATCCATCCTTTATTTTCAAATGTCTCGCAACATTTTTCCTCCCATAGTACTGTAAAAATGGGGTTTCTGCATATCACAGTTATCACCAGCTGACTGATATGAGGTGACCTTGATGACGTCATGTGTTGACGTCATGGTGACGTCATAGCTCAATCAGTGTTGCCAACAAAACAGATGGAAAATTTGTATGCTAGCATGGAGCTAGGAAAATTAATTAGATCCATACAATAAAATAGGTCTTTCTCTATGGATATTTTCTCTCCCCTTTTTCCCAAAAGGTGGTAGAGTCTAGGACTTAGTCCATGCGTGGAATTTGTAGGTGGAATTAATTTAGTTCCATGCAATAAAATAGGTAGGTACTTCCTCTATGGATATTTGATAATAAAAGTGGGGGGTTTCCCTCCAAATTTTGAAATGAAGTTCCCGGCTATTTTAAAACTTTCCCCCTCCCTCCCGCCTCCCATCACAGCTGATAGGTAACCTCACATCAGCTGTTTCCCTCCAAATTTTGAAATTGGGTTCCCGCCTATTCTCAAACAGTCCTCCTTCCTCCCATCACAGCTGATAGGTAACCTCACAGTAACCTCACATCAGCTGTTGATATACCGCCCAAATTTGAAACTACCGCCTTTTTTTTTTTAAATCAAATTAAGAGTATAGTTAACCTGAAATCAGCTGGTATGAGGTTGGCCATCTTGCTGACGTCACATCATGTTGACGTCATGGTGAGGTCACCACCTCCCACACCCATCTACATTAGTGTTGTCAGGTTATGGAAAATAGTGGTGGGGGTTTCCCGCTAAAAATTCAAATTTGAGTTATCAATTTAACAACCTGTCATCCCCGACATCACATCAGATTGAGGATAGAGGTGGGGCCAAAACTCTAAATTAGTTTTTGGGGGGTGGGCCAAAAGTTGGGCAATTAAGTCAATGTACAACCTTCGAGTTTGGGCTCATTTTAAAGCTATTGATTAGGTGAGTACAAATATGATAAAATAAACGTCTCAAATATCTTATTTGTGGGGTGGGCCAACATTTAGGAAGTTGTTTCAACGTGGGATCATCGAGTTTGGCATCAAATTAGAGCTCTCGATAAGATGATAACGAAAATAACCTATAAACTCAAAATTGTCGAGTAGAGTTTTTTTGGAAGGTGGGCCAGAGGAGATTAGGCAACGTTGTCGTTGTCTCTCAGAGTTTGAATTCAAATTGAATGTGGTACTACTACTACTACTACTACTACTACTACTACTACTACTACTACTACTACCTATGTTAGACTGAGCACTTAAAATTAACTCAAATTTTAAAAATTTTTAAATTAATAAACTCATTTTAGAGGGAGGGCCAAGTTATTTGGGCAATCCGTTTAACGTAGCACCTTCGAGTTTGGATTCATTTTGAAGCTAACGATGATTTGAATACGAGTATTAAGTTTTTCAATCGTTCCAAATATTTTTGGAGGTCGACCAACTTTCTACTCAGAGTATGCAATTAAGGTGCAGGCTTGTTCAGATTCTCTGATTACTCAGTAATATGAGCCCCCTGCACTTTAGGAAGTGTTGAATCATGGAGAGGTACAACTTCTGTTGCGAGCATGTTCGTTCCTGTTCTTTGATGATGCAGCAATATTCTGCTTGTCTTCCTTCCCCTCTTCCAGGAAGTGTTAAATTTCATTTTCGAACAGGCTGGTACAGGTAAAGTCTGCTGACAAAGCAGGCGCCAATAGAGGGGGCCTGTAGAGCTACACGTGTCAAGGACGTGGAAGTTCACATCCACTCACAATCGTTCAAAGATTGATTGTTTTCTTCTCCTTCTTGCTGAAACCCTCTCATCACTTGTAAATCGTAAGTAAAAACTTCAAAATATGCAATTTATTCATTTTTATCTTGAATATAATCAAATATGTTTTAATTTCCAGATGAACTCGTTTCTGAATAAACTCCAAAAGTCTGCAGCGGTTGTAGAAGTAAGATCGCTGGAAACCCTCCCAATAAATACACCGTATGCTGTTTTGAAAATGGTTTTGGTCCACACAAAGTTTGATCCCGCGGTCCAAGCTCATCTTCAGGAACTTTCGGAAGTACAGAGGCTAAATGATGAAGCAGGTATATTCAGAGTTTACCTTCCAAGCAGAATTGCCAAAACCATAAAACGAGAGGATGTTGACGAATACAACGAGGGCAATTTAGTCTATACTTTGGTATTGAAATACACCAATGGTATCGTATAATTGGATGAATAAAAGAATAACTAATAAACATGGATAAGGATAATAGAAAAGGGGGTAGCCGTTTCAGTGGGATTCACTATATACTCTGCTTCATTCGTGGCCAAAACAATATATATATACAAATAGGTATCATTAGGATACGGATAATAGAAAAAACGGATAATAGGAAATATGGATAAGGATAACAGAAAAGGAGGTCGCCGTTTAAGTGGGATTCACTATATACTCTGCTTTATTCATGGCCCAAAACAATATATATATACAAATAGGTATCATTAGGTGATGTGAATTGTTGTTGCTAAAAAATTTTGTACATTTACAAATAGGTATCAGGTGTAGGTACCAACATTACAACATTCCCCCCTCTACGTGAAAAAAGAATAATAATAAATATGAATTGAATTAAATACATCTTCCATGATACACTTTCACTAAGACCGTCGCAGCGGGCAATTAGATAGGAACAGGTGGATCTAATCCATCCGATTTAATAACATCCACGATAGACAAGATTATTCTCTTCCTTCTTAATTAGCATCCTTCGAAACAGATTATGATTACAGTGAGATTGATTGCGTAAATTAAATTCATGGTTATTCTTCGAAATTTATTGCGTTACATAATTACTTAAAATGTTATTTTTTAACTTCTTACTTGATTAATGGTAAATGTAGTGAAAATTCGTGACAATCGTGCAACATGACATCAGTGAATTGAACACAAATATCGTGATTAAGACTACTTGCGAATCAATAAAATAATCACTTTCTTCGATGTGCTATTGAATGTGTTTGCCAGGTTGGTTATAATAAATGAAATTATTCTTGTATTGTTATCATCATTTCTTTATCATTTCTCCCAATCACTTACGAACTAATAACCTAATCTGTCTGGTGGTTTGACATCTCTCCTAGGCCTATCTGTGGCAATAGAACAGGATTTATAGGGCTGCACATTTTCGGAACCATTACTAAGGCTTTTGTGGGGAGAATCGGTAGGTTTTACGACCTTCCGACTTTGCGGAGTTTTCAGTTACTTGGGTTTATTCCAGGTAGCAGATTAGATTTGTTTTCGTAGGACGGAGGATTGTATTTTTCAATTCGGTTAATGGTTGGATTCTCCTTATCATCTATTCTTCTATTTGGAAAGTTACCACGGTCGACAGCTTTAAGAGCAATTAAGGAATGCAACTCAAATGGTGAAGTGAAAGGTAAATGACCTGAAGTTTCGTTGACTCCTAACAGGCTTATTAAACAACCTGAATCCAGTAATACTCTGCAGGGAATAGGTAGAGAAATGAACGACGAATTTCCAAACACGTGGTTTATTAACCAAACAAAATAACATGCACAAATATTGGTACATTGGTAAATGCAAAATGGTAAATTGAATATATCTATCTTAATATAAGGCGTACTTGAACTATACACACTTCGTATCCAAAAATATGTGAAAATATTCGCTTACGATTAGTATTGCAATTTAGTATAAAATTCTTTAACTTATAGGAACGTGGCTGGTAATTCAAATGTAATAAGTTTAAACCAATAAACCGTGAAGCGGAAAAGCAATTACAATCTAGCGTTATCCCAATGGACTGCACCCTGATGGGGTTTACGTTATCGAACCTAGTTGCAGCAGGGAACAACAAAAACGTAGACACTACCTTAATGTGATGGGGGTACAAGCCTGACTTGACTAGAGGGGTCCCTGGCGTGGCGTGGCGTGGCGCATGATCTGCGAAGCGGTGAGCCGAGCTAGCGAGATGTTGACTTGGCGTGGCGCGGCGCTTGGCATGGCGCGGCTTGGCGTGGCGCTTGGCGTGGAGCTTGGCTCAGAGATTGGCGTGGAGCTTGGCTCGGAGCTTGGCGTGGCGTGGAGAGTGAGCCGGGATCCAATCTGGTAGCGTGATGGCCGGTAGCTTGGCGTAGATGGCGAGCCGAGCTAATGGTGGGTGAACAGCAGCGTGGCACGGGGACAGCGTGCCAGGATTCCTCAGCAAGTCCTTGGGTAACCTCGGACAACAGGATGCGCCAAAGGCGAGCCAGATCTGTAACACAAACAGAGAGTAGCGCGGGGCGGATAACGAGCTAAATGGGGGGTCGTTCTAACAAACGGATGACAACACACCGTCACCGTCGGCTAAGTCCTCTTCCTCCAGACAGGGCAGGGGGAAGGCCTTCCTGAACTCAGCCTCGTATCTTTGTCGACGGCAGCGGGAGCATTTGGTGCTGTGTTCCCCTTGAGGTCGCTCGCAGATTGTCGGGAGGGAATCCCTGCAATGGTACTTCTTTAGCAGCCGCCCAAAGAAATCCTTGCATGCAGGACATCGGAACGTCTGGATCCGCTTGGCAGGCTGCAGACAGACAGGACACATGGGTCCAGGGGCAGGGGCTCTGTCGAGGGCGACCTCCATAATCTCCACCTCAGGCTCAGCTACAGGATGTTCCTCACCTTGGCTGGTATACGTCTCGCGATGGGTGGTGGTGGGTTCGGCATCTGTGCTCTCTTCGTCGGTGTCGGAATCTATTGGGCGAGTTGAACTTCTTCTTCGAGTTCTCATTTTCTTAGGGAGTTGTGTCGTCTCCTCCTGCGTGTGGGGCATTCCAGTCTCCATCTCTCGACATTTCTCCCGCAGGCGATGTCTGAGGCTCTCGTTCTCCTCGCTCAGGTTGCTAATTCTTCTCTGTGTGGTCATTAGCTCGATCCAATGGCGACGGAATTGGGGAATTATGGTTGCCAACTCGTGTGCCGCCTCCACTGCTATGTTCTGCATTTTATGTAGCATCGTTGGGTTAGGGGTTTGCGCCATTACGTCCACTGACATCGCAATTATCTCCAACTGTGATACTGCGCACTCCTCCCTGGGCTTCACCTCGGCTGAACACTCGGCGACCTCGTCGTCGAAGATCCTCGTTAGAGCCCTCTCATATGTATTTCTGATGGCAACCGCGGATGGTAAGGTCACCACTTGCGGTGGGTCCCCAGGTTCGTCGGCACGCGATACCCTTCTCATAGCCATCTGTGGACAAACATAGGAATTATCCCTCCATCACATACACATTTCGTTAGCAAAATTTTATTAAGTCCTACTCCCTGCTGCACTAACATGCTTCTAATTTTTTACCGTATGTGTAACTCATGGACATGCAATGTGTGTCATTCTCATTATTTTAATTGGTATCATACATTATATTATTGTGTCATGTTCGTGTGGTGGTATATCAAGTGGGCGGAAGGAAACAGAGTAAATATTACCACTAGTATAACTTTAAATCTTATTTCTATTTCTTACATATAAGTATACATTGGTTGTTAAACAAACAGAATTATTTACAATAAACAGGATTTTTATACAGTCGTTGTGTTTTCTTATAGTACCTTCCTTCGCTTAGTGATCTGGGGTTTCATATATCCACCAGTAGTAAAGTCCATGAGTGTACAGTAGTTTAGTGGGTCCAGCCAACCCAGTCCCTCAGGTTCCCGAACCACACCAGCTAGGGTGCCAGTGACATCCATCTTCCGGTAGTCTCGCACAGGCCTCACTCTAAGTTCATACCGCGGGGCAGGAGGATCTTCGGGTGAGCGTAGTGTCAATTTGCGGCTGGAGGGTTCTGATAGCTCTTCAGGGCTTCCAGGGCTGACGTAGTTACGCTCGCGGTCCCAGGCTTCGTCTAATTCCCAGCGGTCCTGGTCCTCTAATACGTCCCTTGGGGGCGGAATGGGGGCAGGGATCTCTTGCAGGAAGTTGTCGATGAACGCATCGTCGGGTATGCCTCCCACGGACGCCGGCTTTAGACGGTTTAGATGTACCACCTGCTTCTTCTCTCCTAAGACGTCGCGTATTTCATACGTGACGTCAGAGAGGCGAGACACTTGTGGCATTCGGCTGCAGGCGCTTGGAGAGCTCTCAGGTACACTGGGTCTCCCACCTCGAAGGAGCAAGGAACGCGTCGTTCGTTTATTCGGGCGGCTTGTTGTTTCCAGGCCTTATCTAGACATCTTTTAGCAGTTTTTCGTGCGTCATGTAACTTCTGTAGGGATGATGTGTAGTCGGGATCGTAGCTTTCTTGCCAAGGTATTGGGGCGTCAGAGCTCTCTCCCGTACGTCAAGAAGTTCGGGCTGAACACTGTGCTTTTGTGGGGAAGGGAACGGTAGGTTGCCAGTGCTAGGGGTACCCATTCCTCCCAGGTCCTGGAGCGGTGGACTAATTTCGCCAGAATGTTCGCGAAAGTTTTGTGAAATCTTTCACACACTCCATTCCTTTGGGGGTGGTACGCCGTGGTTTGTATCTTCTTGATACCCCAATCTTGGCACAGCTTCTGAATCAGCTCGGAGGTGAAGGCGGTTCCTCGGTCGGTCACCAGCCATAAGGGCACTCCATGGGTCGGTATATATCTTCTTACTAGGGTTCAGGCGACGGTTTTGGCGGTCATACTGGTCACAATGTAGGCTTCGGCGTACTTGGAGAAGTGATCGACGATCGTGAGTAAGTAGCGGAGTCCATATTCTGTGCGTAGGGGTCCCACAAAATCCATTCCCACCACCTCACCGGGCTCGGAGGGAATCAGGGGGCGCTGAAGCGGGGCTTGCAATCCATTGGGGGTGTTCCAACGCTGGCAAGGTTCGCATCGATCAATGAATTCCTGCACTGTGCGGTTTATCTTTGGCCAGAATCCCGTCTTCCGGATCATTCTTTCGGTGACCTCTCTTCCCAGGTGTCCCGCCCATGCACTCCCGTGGCAGCTAGCCAACACCCATTCTTGTAGGAAGGAGGGTATGAGGGGCACCCATCTCTTCTGTTCATCAATCGTCACCTCAGCCTCCCAGATTTCATTTTGTTGTCGTATTCGAGGGTTCCCCTTTTTACGGAGATCCTGCACCCAGGGGTCACTTTCCTGAGCCGCCTTCAGTAACTTCCTTGGTATATCCAAGGTGACGGGCTCGGCATACATTCGGCTTAGTCCATCTGCATGCCCCATCTGCGTTCCGGCTCTGTACTCTCTGTACCCGACTCTCGAGGTAGGGTCGTGTAGTCGTAGGGCTGCCATTAAAGCCATATGGTCCTTTTCCAGGTCGAACTCCTTTCCTAGTAGGTAGGGCTGGAAATGACGGACTCCCCAGACCACCGCCAAAAGCTCCTTTTCAGTGGTGGAGTATCAAGTCTCGGCGGGTTTAGCTTGCGACTAGCGTAGGCCACCGGCCGCTCCTCTCCTCTTTTATCTGGGACAAGACTGCTCCGAGGGCCATCTGGGATGCGTCGGTAGCCAGGATGAATCTTTGTGTGAAATCGGGGTAAATTAGCAACTGGTCCGACATCAGGGCTCTCTTGAGTTCCTCGAAGGCGGTCTGCTGCTCGGTGGTCCACTCGAACTTCACCCCCTTGCAAAGTAGCTGCGTCAATGGTGCGGATAGCTCCGAGAACCGGGGCAAAAATCGTCTGTAAAACCCAGCTAACCCCAAGAATGCTTGAATTTGCTTAACACTCTGGGGTACTGGGAAGTCGCACACTGCCTCCACCTTATCCCGTCAGGTATACCAGGCTCCTCCTCCGGGGGTGTTCATGGCTTCAAACTCTGTGGCTGGTTGCTGTTCCGCGATACCAAATCAGTAAAATATGCTCAGACTACTTGCAAATTAACTGGTCAGCCCCCGGTAGCGACAGCATTTTTGGGGTTCTGTTTTCTTCTTCAGTACTACCAGGGACGACCAATGGCCGACTCGTCCCCAGTTAGCAGCTCCTGCTGTACGTCGCAAGGCATGGGGCACAACTCGATTTTCACGGAGGTATCAATGTAGTGTTTGATGGGCGCACATCTCGCTTGTCTGGCCATCTCACCTGGCGGAATCGATCTACCCACCAGTTCGCAGACAGCCTGCTGGCTATTCTTCTGGTGTGGGGACGGAGTCGTCATCGTTCGCGGTGTCGTCTTTGTTGTGGGGGTCGCTGATGATGGTAAACTGGGCTGGGCGTTCTCCACTTGGCCGGGTTTCATGCACCACCCGCTGGATAGTGGCTAATTCCATCAACCGTTGCACAGCTGCGGTTCTACCGATGTATCTAGTCGCACCTTGGCAATCACCTCTACCAGAGGCGACACTGGGTCGGAAGTGACGAATCCAGTATCCGCGGATGCGGAATCCGCCGGTGGCTCCGAAACATCTTCTCCCACAGGGATGATGACCACTGAAGGGGTGACGTCCGTGGCGACCTCGCTGCGCTGATTTGTCCTTTCTTCGGTGCCCCCTGAAATGCCCGGGTCGATGTTAGTTACCAATCCGATGGTGATGGGTGGTAAGCGCTCATTGCCCAGGATCACTGCCTCATTCCTTTTCGGGGCGCAGCACCATGGGGATCTTCGCATGAGGTCCATACCGAAAAGGTCCAATCCGGGCCTTTCTTTGTCGAAATCTAAAAATGTGTGTTCCAGGGTTTGGTCGCGTACTCCCAGAGTCACCGTTTACTCCCCACAGAACTGCAACGGCTGTCCATCAGCCCCCCAGGCAACAGCGTTGGTGGGTTTCAATGGTGTTCCCGCTACGGGTCTAGACAATACGGACACCGCAGCGCCAGTGTCTAATATTAGGTCCCGATGGTCGCCGTTCAACGCGACCGGAATGTGCATGGGGCGGACGTGGTTGTATTTGACCATGGGCACATGTCTGGCGTCACTTCTCCTCTTGACCAGCTCCCTGTTTCCTTCTTCCGGCAATGGTAGACTCAAAGCTCCTTCCGCACCTTCTTCCGTCCGCAGCAACTTCCGCTTATGACAGTCGGTGACCAAATGTTCGCGAACTCCGCAGTAGTCACAAAACACCATCTTCTGCGGGTTCCGGACACAATCAACCGGGAAGTGGTCCATTAGTTGGCAGAAAACACACGGATATCGCGGCGTCGGACGCTGGAACACGCGGGAGTTCTGAGGAGGCGCCCGCCCTATCCTCTGCGGACAGCGCGCTGCGAAGTGTCCCACGTTTCCGCACTCGTAACATCGTTTTTCATCGGGTCGACTTACGGCTGCGATTTCCCACTTCGGGTCTTCTTCTTCTAGCCCCAGGGTCTCCTTCAGCTCCTCCTGCCCTCTTCAACGCTTCTTCGATGGTGTTTGGGGGGGTTGTTCATCAGATGGGAACTCAGTTCCTTCCTTACTCCTCTAATGGAAGCCTGCAGCGTCCATCGCTTTATCCAGTCCTGCTGCTTCGTCCGTGTGAGCTCTTCACCCTCCTCGTTAACTGCCAACTGGGCTAATCGGTACTCGCTTGTCTCAGGGTTTCCGCTGGTAGCTCCTTGGCGCTCCACAGGAGGGCTGCTGCTTTAGCCGGGTTCTCCTTTTCGAACCAGGAGAGCATTGCCTTCTTTCCCTCATCGTAGGGGTTGGTGCCTTCGTGGTTCGATGCCTGGTCAACGAGGAATTGCTTCGGCTGTTCCTTTCTTGCCTTTGCTCGCAGGTAACCGGGAGGGAGGAAGGCATCGAAAGCGAGTAATGGAGTAATTCTGATGAACCTACCCAATGAATCGAAGACAAATGGCAGACAGAGAAAGAAGAATCTCCTGGCAACGCAATTAGTATTTGATTAACTTAGCAAATTGGTGCAACTCTATTGTTGCGCAAATACGCACTAGTTAGGTCAAGTTATGATCTATCTGTTTTGCTGAAAATGTGATTATGATTCTTTATCACGAAAAATTTTTCTTTTCCATGTTGCTCATCGTGATATTAGGCAGTGCCCTGAGCACTAGCGGCCTTGCATTGGACTCGCCGCAACGGGCTTGTCAGTTGAGTTCATTGAACGTAATGATAGTTTCACTCGTCGTTCTCTCATAAGATTCTGGGTCTTTCGACCGGCCGCGGTGCACGCGATTCTGAATAAACCCATATCATTCGAGAGGCTTTAAGGGTCTTGGATGGGAAAGGGTTAACCTGCTTCAGAGCAATTGCTCCACATTTGTACGACTGCCACCGGCGCTATTCTTATCACGCTCAACCGCTTGAAAACTAGGCCTTTTCCGCTGATGACGTGGAAAAGGCAAATTGCTGGTGGATACTCTACTCGCTCTACAGAAATCAATACTTGATTTGTCCCGCTCCTCTAGACATTTCAGCCTTGATCCTTGCACGTTGAGAGTATCAGTATTAATAGTTAACTTACATTAGGAAACAAGTAAGAGTAAGTAAGTAGTAAAAGATACAGGTAGATAAAAATCACTTTTACAACTGATTTTCAACAGTATCTGTTCATGCACCTGGGCTTAAGCAACCCAATGTTGAAGCTTTTTGTAAGATGAGATTTATTGGCTGCTTCATGCTAAAAGACAGACAATAAAAGGCTATGAACGAAAGGATAGCTCGAGGGCCTCATTACTCCACAATTTCTTCAGCTAAACAAAGATGAGGAAATACCTTCAAATCTGAAACTAGGCTGTTACTCTGAGAGGACCTTCTGAAATGCTTATAACGGCATACTTTGTTTGTATGATGTTTGTTTATAACTACTAGTTTGAGTGCTGGTCGAGATCAATTGTAGCCGTTATTGCAGCTATATTTGTCACATAGTCGTCAGGAGGACTATATGACTTTACATCTTTTACTACTGACACTTATTGTGCTTATAAACATTAAAATATGACTTTATTCTGTAAATTCATTATAATGAAAAAAAATTTGGAAGCTGAAGAATGAAGATGAATGCTTCCTTATATTATGGGGTCACGGGGAATGGATTGGGTTATATTGAATCGAATAATTAACATTTTCTACTTGTTCTACAGTGTTTTCTTACTTACTTGACTAGAGGGGTCCCTGGCGTGGCGTGGCGCATGATCTGCAAAGCTGAGAGCCGAGCTAGCGAGATGTTGGCTTGGCATGGCGTGGCTCGTGGCGCGGCGCTTGGCGTGGCTCATGGCGCAGCGCTTGGCGTGGCGCGGCTTGGGTCTTGGCGTGGCGTGGCTCGTAGTGTGGCTCGTGGCGTAGCGCTTGTCTCGGGTGGAGAGTGAGCCGGGATCCGATCTGGTAGCTTGACGGCCGGTAGCTTGGCGTGGATGGCGAGCCGAGCTAATGGCGGGTGAACAGCAGCGTGGCCGGGGGACAGCGCGCCGGATTCCTCAGCAAGTCCTTGGGTAAACTCGGACAACAGGATGCGCCAAAGGCGAGCCGGATCTGTAACACAAACAGAGAGTAGCGCGCGGATTGCGAGCAAAGGGGGTCGTTCTAACGAACGGATGACAACACACACAAGGGCAAGAACTCTGCCTACCTGACACTATACAAAGAGAACCTTCCAAACTGAGAGCGTAGAAACAACTGGCTACTGGTGACTAGACGGGAGCCCTGAGGTGGGACGGCTCGGTTCTTCTCGCGGGATGCTGGGGGCGGCCGGGGGCCTACATCATATTTTCTTTTTCTCAACTGATCAAACCTAAATGATACCTTTCTACCGAACATTAGTTCGGCAGGTGAAACATTTGTTGTAGAATGTGGTGCATTCCTGTAAAGGAATAGGAATTTTTGCAATGTAGTTGATTTGCTGGGGTTGATTCTACTGAATCTTTCAACATTTTTGTTAGTGAATATTTAAAAGTCTTCACGAAATTTTCTGCCGCACCATTGCTAGCAGGATGGTAATGTGGAGAAGTAAGGTGTGTAATACCATTATTTATACAAAAATCTTGAAAATTTTGGGAAACAAAAGGACTTAGTATCATTATCGGTGACTATAGTTGTTGATAGACCAAATCGAGCTAATACTTCTCTTAACTTAATTAGAGTATTATGAGTATCAGCTTTGGGTACTTCGAAAATTTCTGGCCATTTAGTATGAGCGTCCACTATTATTAGAAACATTTTGTTGTTGAAAATTGGCCCTGCAAAATCTAGATGGACTCTTTCAAAGGGTTTATTCGTTTCTGGCCATTTTCCTACTAATGTTTTTGGAGGTTCAGTTCTAGATTCTAAGCATATTTTACAATTCTTGCCCATTTGTGTAATATCATCGTCTAGACCTGGCCACCAAAAATATGAACGGGACATCGACTTCATTTTTGAAATCCCTAAATGAGAACCGTGAAGTTCTTTCAAAATCTGACTTCTATACTTAGGGGGTATCGAAACTCTATATCCCCATAAAATAACTCCTTCTTCTATCCAAAGTTCGGATTTTCTATGAAAATATGCATTTAAATTCTCATCATCAATGGTCTCAGGCCAACCATCTCTAATATAGTTATAAATTTTACTGAAGATTACATCCCTGGAGGTTTCCAGTTTAATCTGTCGGTAACTCACCGGTATGAATTCCTCTACAAAATTGAGGTAAGTATGTTCTTCTTTCTCAAAATTTGATGAATCTTTGACAGGTAATCTGGACAACACATCTGCCCTATTTTTCTCTCCCTTGATATGCTCTAATATATAATCAAAATTTGAGAGAGTTCTGTGAAAGTTGCCGCACGGTGCACTTCTCTCTCAAATCGTCTCCTCATTTTCGCGTTATTATACGAAATTTCAGCCAAAATTTTGGAAGCGATTTGGTTGAGGTGACTCCCTGTGTTCTCAGTGTAAGCCCCTAATGTATACCCGACCAACGGTCGACAGCTTTAAGAGCAATTAAAGAAGGTAATGTGAAAAGAGAAGTTAAGGTAAATGACCTGAAGGGTCGTTGACTCCTAATGGGCTTATTAAACAACCTGTATCCAGTATTACTCTGCAGGGAATAGGTAGAGAAATGATCAACGAATTCACGAACACGTGGTTTATTAACCAGTAAAACAGATTGTACAAAAATATAGAAATCGTAATGGCAAATGCAAATAAATCACCTTAAACTTTAACGTGCCTAGGCAACTAATGAGATAGGTACACGATTTGCGAGAATGCAATTCTATCAGTATTAAAGCAATCAATGTTATTCTCAATAAACTTTAGGAACTCGGCTGGGACCAAACTAGTCAACGTATTTGTATTACAATATACCGTGAAGCGGACTGGTTTTACAATAAGCAGCGTTACCTTAGTGGCACGCACCCTGAAGGGGTCTAAATTGCACCATCCTAATTGCAGCAGGGAATATTATGACTTGATTGACACTACCTTAAGGCTAAACATCCCGGCCCTCTAATTTGATTCTAGCCCAACAGATAGCAGCACCTATGCGGGCATATTTAGTTCCCTAATTTCTCGGCCAGTTTTCATGATATTTTATCAATAAAAGCAGTTTTGTGTTCAGTAAGTTTTTAGAATTCACGCTACTGAAGAAATAATTTTTAATTTTTGTAAATAAAAATTTTTTGAAGTGAAAATTAACTTTACAAACTTTAATTATGAAATCGCAGGTAGTCATTTTAAAGAGCTAATTTTTTCATTAATTTTACAGTTTTTAAACTAAAAATCGGTCAATCCATTCGATCGTAATCCTTTTTTCATTATATCGCAACATTTACCTCCAGGCGCAGTGTTGCCGCTCCGCGCGGGGTCGGTAGCTAGAAGCGACAGGCGTCGGGAGGTGAGTGGGACCGACCGCCGGGTTCCGTCCCCACTTCAAAACTCCCGAGCGAGATCCCCTACAAGCATTTGTAGTATAAATACCGTACGTCCGGTTGTATTTACTTGCTGAATTGTTCGCAACTGCTGATAATCGCTGATTCTGAACGGCCAGGTTACGTTTCTTGCTATAAGTTATTTATGCTTCGTTCCTTCTTATAATATTTTGCTGCGCCGCATTCGGATAATTAGAAATTAATTACCTACATAAAGTTATAGTTTGATGTGATTAATTACTATTTATCATTCCACGGTTACTATTGACGTGCCTCGTGCAGCCCTAAATTTATAGTTAGCCTTAACGTTGGTTAACTTCTGAAAACGCCCTCACTTGAATTCCCATTGTTGAAAGATTTCAAAATCTTTTGAAACTTGAAACTTGAAGAGTTTTAAAACTTGAAAATAGAAATTAATGGTGAATTGGGTATTTTTAATTAATAACAATCGGATTGGAGTTTATATAGATTTATTGAATCTGATATAGGTCCGATATGAAATCAAGAGAGAATTTGGGTTGTATTAAGGAACCGCAATAATGGAATGGGACTTACCAGTTATGAGACGGCTCGGGATCAACTCATGTCTCACAACGCGCCTCTTGGAGGAGCGTCCACGGAGGCGGGGCCGATGAAGTATCGGTTGAAGAATAGTTTTTCACCAAGTCAGATTAAATTTAAAAAGAAATATAGTCAGGAGAAGTTAATTAATTATTCATTGAAAATACTTGTAAAAGCGTATACCAATGAGGGTGTAAGGGAAAGAGTATGTACTTACGGAAAGAATATATACATTATGAACCAGCTGCAGAACAAGTTTCAACCCTGTATTCCACAAACAAGGATGACAGAATTCTTCTCTCAAATTAAGAAAAAAATACCGGACGGGGAGAAGATGACGAACGAAGCTGAGCCTTACCGAAGATGGCCGAGCGCTTAGGGGGTAGTCCCACCACGATCGGACTCTAGATGCTCCTATGTTTTCCGGCCTAATTTTATTGGTAAAGTCACCTTGTGACTACTTGTAATTATTTGTCCGTCGCCTATTGTTAATTTGATTGTTTTGCATTTTTCGATTTGTAGATTTTCTTTATTTATTTTGTTGTTATAAAATTGTTTATTGATGGCGGATATGGACGCCCCAGTGTCTAGAAAAGCATGCATGGGGAGGTTATGAATTTCAACTGGAACGAATAGGCTTGCATTTGTTCCTATTTTCCCAAAAATTGATGATAAATGAGGGCGTTCAGTTGAAAAGTCGGGTCTCTCTCCAGCCGGCGTGTTTGTTTGTCTAGCGTGTGGGGGCTCGCTAGTTTTATTGACCATTTTTAAGTTTGTTTTTTCCCACGATTTGTTTATTTTAATTTGTTGGGTTTGTTGTGGTCTGGGAGTTGTTTTATATGATGCACGTTGAATTCGTATTGTTTGTTCTACGTGTTGAATTAACGTGCTCATTTCCTCCCTGTTGGTTGGTGCCTTTTGAAACGAAAAGTACTGTCGTGTAGTACTATTGACATTTGCCAGCATCATTTGAATCAACTCCTCTTGTTGATAGCAATCAATGATTGCATGATGCCTAAATATGTCTTCTACGTAATTTCGTAGCGTTTCATTTGGGCCTTGAGGTCGATTTAGATGTTTCATCGTCAGCTCTGTTATTGTTATGCCTGACAACAATTCTCGTTTTAATCTACGATATACCGTGTCGTATGTTATTAAAGGAGTGTCGTTCAGCATTGTCTTCAAGTAGCTGAACCTAGGTTTCAACACTAACCTTTTCACGACCTCATGGATTTGTGTCGGTATTAAGTCATTTAATTCTGACATTGCTATTAAAAACTTAATTACCGATGTGGGATTGCACGGCGAGAAGAAAGGTATTTTGTCAATCGCCGCTTCATAATGTTTTGGTAGTTTCTGATTTTCTACCGAAGCGGGTACCTCTCTTTTCACATTCTGTCGTTCCCCCTTAGTTTGAGGTGGGTTTTCGACTTGGGTGCTCGGTTTTGATATTTGATAACTTGATCAATTTGCGCTTGGATTTTCGCGCAAATTGTCTCGTTATCTATTTTATTTGCTTCTGTTTGCGTTTGCATTAGCTGAATCATTTGCGTTATGCTTTCAGCCAAGGCGGTTATCGCCGGGTCGGAAGTCGGTTTGTGCTCTTTGCATAGTCGGCAGACGAATTTCGCCTTCCGAGACGCACCCGCCTTCTTCCAGTTTTCATAGCTATACCCTGTGCACTGTGAATGATAATGCTCTTGGCATTCAGTGCAAAAAATGGGGTTCTCTACTTCCGGCGATTCTATGGGTGTTCCGCATAGGCCACAGAGCTGCATATTGATTCGTTAGCGTGCGTATCTTTTTGTGCGAACTGTTATTTGTTACCGTGCCTCTGGCCGTTCCTTCTCAGATCCGGTGTGTCAAGAAATGACTTTATTGGCCGATTCCGGGGGGGATTGGTGGGGAAGGTGGCCAATCGTTTGAGGTTTGGGTAATCAGCTGGAATTGAGGGCTGCAAAGGTTGCTGAGCCTGGAACTTTCGATGGATTTTTAGAACAAGTCTGTCTGCTGTTAAAGTTCAATGTTTGTCGTTCGTGAGTTATCGTGTATCGTGATCGTGAAAAGTGTAGACAAACAAATGATCTTTCACACTTTTATCTACTAGGCATGCATTCAAATTACCTCTTGATCTCTTAGATTCTATTCTCAACGTGTTTTGCAGTGGAAGCGATTGAGTTTTAATGGAATCTGAAATTGTCTTGAGGAAGAATGATGTCAAAATTATTTTAATATTTCCTTGATTCTTTTGTAAAATTCAAATGGTCTTTTTTTTTTTTTTTTTTTTTTATTTATTTATGGGATGGGAGGAACCCCTGGTCACTGAGACCGCTAGGATCTATTGTGACACTTTCCCAGTTTTATTTAAGAATCTTTTTTATGGCCTCTTCATTCATAAAGTGAAGGAGGTTTTCAGGCGTTTCCTTGGCAATATCGGCGGGTGTTAGGGTACCCTTTCCGAAATGCCGGAATCTTATCGATGCGACAGCAGGGCAGTCGCAGAGTACATGTTCAGCTGTCTCCGCTTCTTCGCAACAGAGGCGGCATTCTATTGTCCTGGCCTTACCCATTTTGTTAAGGTGGTACCTTAGAGGACAGTGGCCAGTGAGGAGTCCCACAAGTTTGCGAAGGTCTGTACGCCTCAGTGACAATAGGGAATGTGCGCGTTTCTTTGAGATTGTAAGAAACCGCTTGGCTTGTCTCTGCTTAGGAGTGTCTTGCCAATATGTTGTTCGAGTCTTGTCCTCCCATTTCTGGACCTGTTGAGTTATATAACTCTTGGTAACCCCTAGTAGGGGTTCAGGTCCAATTGGGTTGGACTCTGATGCCTTTTTAGCAAGGCGATCAGCTTCTTCGTTGCCTTCTATTCCTTCATGACCTGGTACCCAAAGCAACGTTAATTTGTTGCCGTGGGCTGCAGCCTTGAGTGAGGTGAGGCAACTCCAGGTCAGCTTTGATGTTGTTGAGAAGGCAGAAATAGCCTTTAATGCTGCCTGGCTGTCTGATAGTATGTAAATTCTCGCACCTTTGAGTCGTTTCCTGGCAATCTCTTGTGCACATATTTCTATAGCATGGGTTTCTGCCTGATAAATGGTGGCTACGTTGCCCAGAGGTTTGGAAAGGGCAAAGTTTGGGCCCCTGATCCCCAGTCCTGCTGCACCATTCATCACAGACCCATCCGTGTACCACACTAGTGAACCTGGCTCAAAATGAGGAAGGCCTCTTTTCCAGAATTCACGATCATTGATGATCACCCTAAAGGGTAGGTCGAAGTTCATTTTTTCCAACATAATGTCGGCAACTGACATAGTCACTGGCTCTGTTTTAATCTTGTACAGTATTCCTAAGTGACTATCTTTAGATAAGGGTCTGCTGAAACCACCCACGTGCAGCATTCTGATTGCCCCCAGGTAGGCTGTCCTCTGCACATAAATGTGAAGATCTAAGAGAACCTCTCGTGCCGCAGTGGGTGATGTGTTCATTGCCTGTAATGCTAAGGCATGCAAGCCTTTGGAGTTTATTCAACTCCACCTGTGCCACAGACTGGCAGGTTTTTGGCCACCATATGACAGCTGCATATGTGAGCATGGGTCTAGCAATAGCCTTGTACGCCCATGACATCATTTTGGGGAAAGCCCCCATGTTTTGCCAAGCATCCTATGGCATGACCACAGCGCTTTTGTACCTCTTAAAACTGAGTACTCTAAGTGCTCGTTCCATGTTATTTTCTGGTACTTAACTTCTTGTGAAAAAGGGATGGTTTGTCCCTGAAGTTTTGGGGGTGTTAGTAATAGTTTCCTTTTGTTGGTAAAGGGAACTACTGTAAAAGACAATTAACAGGTTCTTGTGGTGAAGACTGTATTTTTTATTATTTTCTCTAGAACAGTCCAAACAAGAATGACTTTGTCCCTATTTTCGTGTAAACATTCTGCTACCAACGTCTTGAATATTAATTATTTTGAAGTAGCACTACATTGCCCTCTCCCTCTCTTAAGTCTGTCCTCAGGCTGTATAATGTCCGCCTTCACCAGCCGATTGACATGCAGGTAACGAGTCATTCGTCCCATCTGGACCTGGAACAGTATGTCATTTCGTTTCCTTTTTATGACCCAGGGTCCTGTCCAGGCTGGTTGTAATTTTGGGCAAAGTCCCCTTTTTCGTTGCGGATTGTACACCCATACCCAGTCACCTTCCTTCAAGCCCTGACTCTTTGAGTTTCTGTCGAAATATTCCTTCTGGCTTCGCATCTTCCATTTGGCTTCCTGTTGAGCAAACGAACGGACCTCCTCTAAATGCTTCGAAGATTCAACACGTACTCCGTCGTTACTCGTTTCTGACCAACTGTTGTTCTGAAGAGCATTTCCGGTAACCGTAGGTCTCGTCCATACACCAATTGAGCCGGCGATAAACCAGTTGTTGTATGAGGGGTTGAGCGGTATGCCCACAAAAATAGAGGGATTTTTTCATCCCAGTTACCCTGGCCCCGATCAACAAAAAGCGCAAGATGCTTGGTTAATGTTTTGTTCAATCGCTCTACAAGGCCAGCAGACTGAGGATGCAGAGGTGTGGAGCGAGTTCGGTGGATTCCCAACAGTTCCGCCACCTCCTTTACCAATGTAGACTCAAAATTTCGTCCCTGGTCAGTGTGAAGTTCAAGGGGCACTCCTACTCTGCTGAACACATGAGTAACCAAGGCAGCTGCAATGGTACGGGCTTCTTGGTTTGGGATAGCTACAGCTTCTGGCCACTTGGTAAAGTAGTCCATAGCCACCAGAACATACTTGTTTCCCTTACTGGAGCGTGGGAATGGTCCC
>JAVIWC010000646.1:0-19534 GCA_031894815.1 Creontiades dilutus
GAGAGTAGGTTTGAAAGCGATTAAACAAAGTTTATTTTTGAGCAATTTTGATGAAAAAACGCGAAAATAACCATGAAGGAAGCGTTTTATCGAAAAAAGGACTTCAGATTCGTGTTCAGCACCCCGAAAAACCCCTTGATAACCATGAAGGAAGCGTTTTATCGAAAAAAGGACTTCAGATTCGTGTTCAGCACCCCGAAAACCCCTTAGAGAGTAGGTTTGAAAGCGATTAAACAGAGTTTATTTTTGAGCAATTTTGATGAAAAAACGCGAAAATAACCATGAAGGAAGCGTTTTATCGAAAAAAGGACTTCAGATTCGTGTTCAGCACCCCGAAAAACCCCTTAGAGAGTAGGTTTGAAAGCGATTAAACAGAGTTATTTTTGAGCAATTTTGATGAAAAAACGCGAAAATAACCATGAAGGAAGCGTTTTATCGAAAAAAGGACTTCAGATTCGTGTTCAGCACCCCGAAAAACCCCTTAGAGAGTAGGTTTGAAAGCGATTAAACAGAGTTAATTTTTGAGCAATTTTGATGAAAAAACGCGAAAATAACCATGAAGGAAGCGTTTTATCGAAAAAAGGACTTCAGATTCGTGTTCAGCACCCCGAAAAACCCCTTAGAGAGTAGGTTTGAAAGCGATTAAACAGAGTTAATTTTTGAGCAATTTTGATGAAAAAACGCGAAAATAACCATGAAGGAAGCGTTTTATCGAAAAAAGGACTTCAGATTCGTGTTCAGCACCCCGAAAAACCCCTTAGAGAGTAGGTTTGAAAGCGATTAAACAGAGTTAATTTTTGAGCAATTTTGATGAAAAAACGCGAAAATAACCATGAAGGAAGCGTTTTATCGAAAAAAGGACTTCAGATTCGTGTTCAGCACCCCGAAAAACCCCTTAGAGAGTAGGTTTGAAAGCGATTAAACAGAGTTTATTTTTGAGCAATTTTGATGAAAAAACGCGAAAATAACCATGAAGGAAGCGTTTTATCGAAAAAAGGACTTCAGATTCGTGTTCAGCACCCCGAAAACCCCTTAGAGAGTAGGTTTGAAAGCGATTAAACAGAGTTTATTTTTGAGCAATTTTGATGAAAAAAACGCGAAAATAACCATGAAGGAAGCGTTTTATCGAAAAAAGGACTTCAGATTCGTGTTCAGCACCCCGAAAAACCCCTTAGAGAGTAGGTTTGAAAGCGATTAAACAGAGTTTATTTTTGAGCAATTTTGATGAAAAAACGCGAAAATAACCATGAAGGAAGCGTTTTATCGAAAAAAGGACTTCAGATTCGTGTTCAGCACCCCGAAAAACCCCTTAGAGAGTAGGTTTGAAAGCGATTAAACAGAGTTAATTTTTGAGCAATTTTGATGAAAAAACGCGAAAATAACCATGAAGGAAGCGTTTTATCGAAAAAAGGACTTCAGATTCGTGTTCAGCACCCCGAAAACCCCTTAGAGAGTAGGTTTGAAAGCGATTAAACAGAGTTTATTTTTGAGCAATTTTGATGAAAAAACGCGAAAATAACCATGAAGGAAGCGTTTTATCGAAAAAAGGACTTCAGATTCGTGTTCAGCACCCCGAAAAACCCCTTAGAGAGTAGGTTTGAAAGCGATTAAACAGAGTTAATTTTTGAGCAATTTTGATGAAAAAACGCGAAAATAACCATGAAGGAAGCGTTTTATCGAAGGACTTCAGATTCGTGATTGCACCCCGAAAAACCCCTTAGAGAGTAGGTTTGAAAACGATTAAACAGAGTTAATTTTTGAGCAATTTTGATGAATAAACGCGAAAATAACCATGAAGGAAGCGTTTTATCGAAAAAAGGACTTCAGATTCGTGTTCAGCACCCCGAAAAACCCCTTAGAGTAGGTTTGAAAGCGATTAAACAGAGTTAATTTTGAGCAATTTTGATGAAAAAACGCGAAAATAACCATGAAGAGCGTTTTATCGAAAAAAGGACTTCAGATTCGTGTTCAGCACCCGGAAAACCCCTTAGAGAGTAGGTTTGAAAGCGATTAAACAGAGTTAATTTTTGAGCAATTTTGATGAAAAAACGCGAAAATAACCATGAAGGAAGCGTTTTATCGAAAAAGGACTTCAGATTCGTGTTCAGCACCCCGAAAAACCCCTTAGAGAGTAGGTTTGAAAACAATTAAACAGAGTTAATTTTTGAGCAATTTTGATGAAAAAACGCGAAAATAACCATGAAGGAAGCGTTTTATCGAAAAAAGGACTTCAGATTCGTGTTCAGCACCCCGAAAAACCCCTTAGAGAGTAGGTTTGAAAGCGATTAAACAGAGTTAATTTTTGAGCAATTTTGATGAAAACCCCTTGATGAAATTAAACAAGAGTTAATTTTTGAGCAATTTTGATGAAAAAACGCGGAAATAACCATGAAGGAAGCGTTTTATCGAAAAAAGGACTTCAGATTCGTGTTCAGCACCCCGAAAAACCCCTTAGAGAGTAGGTTGAAAACGATTAAACAGAGTTAATTTTTGAGCAATTTTGATGAAAAAACGCGAAAATAACCATGAAGGAAGCGTTTTTATCGAAAAAAGGACTTCAGATTCGTGTTCAGCACCCCGAAAAACCCCTTAGAGAGTAGGTTTGAAAGCGATTAAACAGAGTTAATTTTTGAGCAATTTTGATGAAAAAACGCGAAAATAACCATGAAGGAAACGTTTTATCGAAAAAAGGACTTCAGATTCGTGTTCAACACCCCGAAAAACCCCTTAGAGTAGGTTTGAAAGCGATTAAACAGAGTTAATTTTTGAGCAATTTTGATGAAAAAACGCGAAAATAACCATGAAAAAGCGTTTTATCGAAAAAAGGACTTCAGATTCGTGTTCAGCACCCCGAAAAACCCCTTAGAGAGTAGGTTTGAAAGCGATTAAACAGAGTTAATTTTTGAGCAATTTTGATGAAAAAACGCGAAAATAACCATGAAGGAAGCGTTTTATCGAAAAAAGGACTTCAGATTCGTGTTCAGCACCCCGAAAAACCCCTTAGAGAGTAGGTTTGAAAGCGATTAAACAGAGTTAATTTTTTGAGCAATTTTGATGAAAAAACGCGAAAATAACCATGAAGGAAGCGTTTTATCGAAAAAGGACTTCAGATTCGTGTTCAGCACCCCGAAAAACCCCTTAGAGAGTAGGTTTGAAAGCGATTAAACAGAGTTAATTTTTGAGCAATTTTGATGAAAAAACGCGAAAATAACCATGAAGAGCGTTTTATCGAAAAAAAGGACTTCAGATTCGTGTTCAGCACCCGAAAAACCCCTTAGAGTAGGTTTGAAAACGATTAAACAGAGTTAATTTTGAGCAATTTTGATGAAAAAACGCGAAAATAACCATGAAGGAAGCGTTTTATCGAAAAAAGGACTTCAGATTCGTGTTCAGCACCCCGAAAAACCCCTTAGAGAGTAGGTTTGAAGGCGATTAAACAGAGTTTATTTTTGAGCAATTTTGATGAAAAATCGCAAAAATAACCGAGAAGGAAGCGTTTTATCGAAAAAATGACTTCAGATTCGTGTTCAGCACCCCGAAAAACCCCTTAGAGAGTAGGTTTGAAAGCGATTAAACAGAGTTAATTTTTGAGCAATTTTGATGAAAAAACGCGAAAATAACCATGAAGGAAGCGTTTTATCGAAAAAAGGACTTCAGATTCGTGTTCAGCACCCCGAAAAACCCCTTAGAGAGTAGGTTTGAAAGCGATTAAACAAGTTAATTTTTGAGCAATTTTGATGAAAAAACGCGAAAATAACCATGAAGAAGCGTTTATCGAAAAAAGGACTTCAGATTCGTGTTCAGCACCCCGAAAAACCCCTCAGAGAGTAGGTTTGAAAGCGATTAAACAGAGTTAATTTTTGAGCAATTTTGATGAAAAAACGCGAAAATAACCATGAAGGAAGCGTTTTATCGAAAAAAGGACTTCAGATTCGTGTTCAGCACCCCGAAAAACCCCTTAGAGTAGGTTTGAAAGCGATTAAACAGAGTTAATTTTTGAGCAATTTTGATGAAAAAACGCGAAAATAACCATGAAGGAAGCGTTTTATCGGAAAAAGGACTTCAGATTCGTGTTCAGCACCCCGAAAAACCCCTTAGAGAGTAGGTTTGAAAGCGATTAAACAGAGTTAATTTTTGAGCAATTTTTGATGAAAAAACGCGAAAATAACCATGAAGGAAGCGTTTTATCGAAAAAAGGACTTCAGATTCGTGTTCAGCACCCCGAAAAACCCCTTAGAGAGTAGGTTTGAAAGCGATTAAACAGAGTTAATTTTTGAGCAATTTTGATGAAAAAACGCGAAAATAACCATGAAGGAAGCGTTTTATCGAAAAAAGGACTTCAGATTCGTGTTCAGCACCCCGAAAAACCCCTTAGAGAGTAGGTTTGAAAGCGATTAAACAGAGTTTATTTTTGAGCAATTTTGATGAAAAAACGCGAAAATAACCATGAAGGAAGCGTTTTATCGAAAAAATGACTTCAGATTCGTGTTCAGCACCCGGAAAAACCCCTTAGAGAGTAGGTTTGAAAGCGATTAAACAGAGATAATTTTTGAGCAATTTAGATGAAAAATCGCGAAAATAACCATGAAGGAAGCGTTTTATCGAAAAAATGACTTCAGATTCGTGAAAAAACGCGAAAATAACCATGAAGGAAGCGTTTTATCGAAAAAAGGACTTCAGATTCGTGTTCAGCACCCCGAAAAACCCCTTAGAGAGTAGGTTTGAAAGCGATTAAACAGAGTTAATTTTTGAGCAATTTTGATGAAAAAACGCGAAAATAACCATGAAGGAAGCGTTTTATCGAAAAAAGGACTTCAGATTCGTGTTCAGCACCCCGAAAAACCCCTTAGAGAGTAGGTTTGAAAGCGATTAAACAGAGTTTATTTTTGAGCAATTTTGATGAAAAAACGCGAAAATAACCATGAAGGAAGCGTTTTATCGAAAAAAGGACTTCAGATTCGTGTTCAGCACCCCGAAAAACCCCTTAGAGAGTAGGTTTGAAAGCGATTAAACAGAGTTTATTTTTGAGCAATTTTGATGAAAAAACGCGAAAATAACCATGAAGGAAGCGTTTTATCGAAAAAAGGACTTCAGATTCGTGTTCAGCACCCCGAAAAACCCCTTAGAGAGTAGGTTTGAAAGCGATTAAACAGAGTTTATTTTTGAGCAATTTTGATGAAAAAACGCGAAAATAACCATGAAGGAAGCGTTTTATCGAAAAAAGGACTTCAGATTCGTGTTCAGCACCCCGAAAAACCCCTTAGAGAGTAGGTTTGAAAGCGATTAAACAGAGTTTATTTTTGAGCAATTTTGATGAAAAAACGCGAAAATAACCATGAAGGAAGCGTTTTATCGAAAAAGGACTTCAGATTCGTGTTCAGCACCCCGAAAAACCCCTTAGAGAGTAGGTTTGAAAGCGATTAAACAGAGTTTATTTTTGAGCAATTTTGATGAAAAAACGCGAAAATAACCATGAAGGAAGCGTTTTATCGAAAAAAGGACTTCAGATTCGTGTTCAGCACCCCGAAAAACCCCTTAGAGAGTAGGTTTGAAAGCGATTAAACAGAGTTTATTTTTGAGCAATTTTGATGAAAAAACGCGAAAATAACCATGAAGGAAGCGTTTTATCGAAAAAAGGACTTCAGATTCGTGTTCAGCACCCCGAAAAACCCCTTAGAGAGTAGGTTTGAAAGCGATTAAACAGAGTTTATTTTTGAGCAATTTTGATGAAAAAACGCGAAAATAACCATGAAGGAAGCGTTTTATCGAAAAAAGGACTTCAGATTCGTGTTCAGCACCCCGAAAAACCCCTTAGAGAGTAGGTTTGAAAGCGATTAAACAGAGTTTATTTTTGAGCAATTTTGATGAAAAAACGCGAAAATAACCATGAAGGAAGCGTTTTATCGAAAAAAGGACTTCAGATTCGTGTTCAGCACCCCGAAAACCCCTTAGAGAGTAGGTTTGAAAGCGATTAAACAGAGTTAATTTTTGAGCAATTTTGATGAAAAAACGCGAAAATAACCATGAAGGAAGCGTTTTATCGAAAAAAGGACTTCAGATTCGTGTTCAGCACCCCGAAAACCCCTTAGAGAGTAGGTTTGAAAGCGATTAAACAGAGTTTATTTTTGAGCAATTTTGATGAAAAAACGCGAAAATAACCATGAAGGAAGCGTTTTATCGAAAAAAGGACTTCAGATTCGTGTTCAGCACCCCGAAAAACCCCTTAGAGAGTAGGTTTGAAAGCGATTAAACAGAGTTTATTTTTGAGCAATTTTGATGAAAAAACGCGAAAATAACCATGAAGGAAGCGTTTTATCGAAAAAAGGACTTCAGATTCGTGTTCAGCACCCCGAAAAACCCCTTAGAGAGTAGGTTTGAAAGCGATTAAACAGAGTTTATTTTTGAGCAATTTTGATGAAAAAACGCGAAAATAACCATGAAGGAAGCGTTTTATCGAAAAAAGGACTTCAGATTCGTGTTCAGCACCCCGAAAAACCCCTTAGAGAGTAGGTTTGAAAGCGATTAAACAGAGTTAATTTTTGAGCAATTTTGATGAAAAAACGCGAAAATAACCATGAAGGAAGCGTTTTATCGAAAAAAGGACTTCAGATTCGTGTTCAGCACCCCGAAAAACCCCTTAGAGAGTAGGTTTGAAAGCGATTAAACAGAGTTAATTTTTGAGCAATTTTGATGAAAAAACGCGAAAATAACCATGAAGGAAGCGTTTTATCGAAAAAAGGACTTCAGATTCGTGTTCAGCACCCCGAAAAACCCCTTAGAGAGTAGGTTTGAAAGCGATTAAACAGAGTTTATTTTTGAGCAATTTTGATGAAAAAACGCGAAAACCATGAAGGAAGCGTTTTATCGAAAAAAGGACTTCAGATTCGTGTTCAGCACCCCGAAAAACCCCTTAGAGAGTAGGTTTGAAAGCGATTAAACAGAGTTTATTTTTGAGCAATTTTGATGAAAAAACGCGAAAATAACCATGAAGGAAGCGTTTTATCGAAAAAAGGACTTCAGATTCGTGTTCAGCACCCCGAAAACCCCTTAGAGAGTAGGTTTGAAAGCGATTAAACAGAGTTTATTTTTGAGCAATTTTGATGAAAAAACGCGAAAATAACCATGAAGGAAGCGTTTTATCGAAAAAAGGACTTCAGATTCGTGTTCAGCACCCCGAAAAACCCCTTAGAGAGTAGGTTTGAAAGCGATTAAACAGAGTTTATTTTTGAGCAATTTTGATGAAAAAACGCGAAAATAACCATGAAGGAAGCGTTTTATCGAAAAAAGGACTTCAGATTCGTGTTCAGCACCCCGAAAAACCCCTTAGAGAGTAGGTTTGAAAGCGATTAAACAGAGTTTATTTTTGAGCAATTTTGATGAAAAAACGCGAAAATAACCATGAAGGAAGCGTTTTATCGAAAAAAGGACTTCAGATTCGTGTTCAGCACCCCGAAAAACCCCTTAGAGAGTAGGTTTGAAAGCGATTAAACAGAGTTTATTTTTGAGCAATTTTGATGAAAAAACGCGAAAATAACCATGAAGGAAGCGTTTTATCGAAAAAAGGACTTCAGATTCGTGTTCAGCACCCCGAAAAACCCCTTAGAGAGTAGGTTTGAAAGCGATTAAACAGAGTTTATTTTTGAGCAATTTTGATGAAAAAACGCGAAAATAACCATGAAGGAAGCGTTTTATCGAAAAAAGGACTTCAGATTCGTGTTCAGCACCCCGAAAAACCCCTTAGAGAGTAGGTTTGAAAGCGATTAAACAGAGTTTATTTTTGAGCAATTTTGATGAAAAAACGCGAAAATAACCATGAAGGAAGCGTTTTATCGAAAAAAGGACTTCAGATTCGTGTTCAGCACCCCGAAAAACCCCTTAGAGAGTAGGTTTGAAAGCGATTAAACAGAGTTTATTTTTGAGCAATTTTGATGAAAAAACGCGAAAATAACCATGAAGGAAGCGTTTTATCGAAAAAAGGACTTCAGATTCGTGTTCAGCACCCCGAAAAACCCCTTAGAGAGTAGGTTTGAAAGCGATTAAACAGAGTTTATTTTTGAGCAATTTTGATGAAAAAACGCGAAAATAACCATGAAGGAAGCGTTTTATCGAAAAAAGGACTTCAGATTCGTGTTCAGCACCCCGAAAACCCCTTAGAGAGTAGGTTTGAAAGCGATTAAACAGAGTTATTTTTGAGCAATTTTGATGAAAAAACGCGAAAATAACCATGAAGGAAGCGTTTTATCGAAAAAAGGACTTCAGATTCGTGTTCAGCACCCCGAAAAACCCCTTAGAGAGTAGGTTTGAAAGCGATTAAACAGAGTTAATTTTTGAGCAATTTTGATGAAAAAACGCGAAAATAACCATGAAGGAAGCGTTTTATCGAAAAAAGGACTTCAGATTCGTGTTCAGCACCCCGAAAACCCCTTAGAGAGTAGGTTTGAAAGCGATTAAACAGAGTTATTTTTGAGCAATTTTGATGAAAAAACGCGAAAATAACCATGAAGGAAGCGTTTTATCGAAAAAAGGACTTCAGATTCGTGTTCAGCACCCCGAAAAACCCCTTAGAGAGTAGGTTTGAAAGCGATTAAACAGAGTTTATTTTTGAGCAATTTTGATGAAAAAACGCGAAAATAACCATGAAGGAAGCGTTTTATCGAAAAAAGGACTTCAGATTCGTGTTCAGCACCCCGAAAACCCCTTAGAGAGTAGGTTTGAAAGCGATTAAACAGAGTTAATTTTTGAGCAATTTTGATGAAAAAACGCGAAAATAACCATGAAGGAAGCGTTTTATCGAAAAAAGGACTTCAGATTCGTGTTCAGCACCCCGAAAAACCCCTTAGAGAGTAGGTTTGAAAGCGATTAAACAGAGTTTATTTTTGAGCAATTTTGATGAAAAAACGCGAAAATAACCATGAAGGAAGCGTTTTATCGAAAAAAGGACTTCAGATTCGTGTTCAGCACCCCGAAAACCCCTTAGAGAGTAGGTTTGAAAGCGATTAAACAGAGTTTATTTTTGAGCAATTTTGATGAAAAAACGCGAAAATAACCATGAAGGAAGCGTTTTATCGAAAAAAGGACTTCAGATTCGTGTTCAGCACCCCGAAAAACCCCTTAGAGAGTAGGTTTGAAAGCGATTAAACAGAGTTTATTTTTGAGCAATTTTGATGAAAAAACGCGAAAATAACCATGAAGGAAGCGTTTTATCGAAAAAAGGACTTCAGATTCGTGTTCAGCACCCCGAAAAACCCCTTAGAGAGTAGGTTTGAAAGCGATTAAACAGAGTTTATTTTTGAGCAATTTTGATGAAAAAACGCGAAAATAACCATGAAGGAAGCGTTTTATCGAAAAAAGGACTTCAGATTCGTGTTCAGCACCCCGAAAACCCCTTAGAGAGTAGGTTTGAAAGCGATTAAACAGAGTTTATTTTTGAGCAATTTTGATGAAAAAACGCGAAAATAACCATGAAGGAAGCGTTTTATCGAAAAAAGGACTTCAGATTCGTGTTCAGCACCCCGAAAACCCCTTAGAGAGTAGGTTTGAAAGCGATTAAACAGAGTTTATTTTTGAGCAATTTTGATGAAAAAACGCGAAAATAACCATGAAGGAAGCGTTTTATCGAAAAAAGGACTTCAGATTCGTGTTCAGCACCCCGAAAACCCCTTAGAGAGTAGGTTTGAAAGCGATTAAACAGAGTTTATTTTTGAGCAATTTTGATGAAAAAACGCGAAAATAACCATGAAGGAAGCGTTTTATCGAAAAAAGGACTTCAGATTCGTGTTCAGCACCCCGAAAAACCCCTTAGAGAGTAGGTTTGAAAGCGATTAAACAGAGTTTATTTTTGAGCAATTTTGATGAAAAAACGCGAAAATAACCATGAAGGAAGCGTTTTATCGAAAAAAGGACTTCAGATTCGTGTTCAGCACCCCGAAAAACCCCTTAGAGAGTAGGTTTGAAAGCGATTAAACAGAGTTTATTTTTGAGCAATTTTGATGAAAAAACGCGAAAATAACCATGAAGGAAGCGTTTTATCGAAAAAAGGACTTCAGATTCGTGTTCAGCACCCCGAAAAACCCCTTAGAGAGTAGGTTTGAAAGCGATTAAACAGAGTTTATTTTTGAGCAATTTTGATGAAAAAACGCGAAAATAACCATGAAGGAAGCGTTTTATCGAAAAAAGGACTTCAGATTCGTGTTCAGCACCCCGAAAAACCCCTTAGAGAGTAGGTTTGAAAGCGATTAAACAGAGTTTATTTTTGAGCAATTTTGATGAAAAAACGCGAAAATAACCATGAAGGAAGCGTTTTATCGAAAAAAGGACTTCAGATTCGTGTTCAGCACCCCGAAAAACCCCTTAGAGAGTAGGTTTGAAAGCGATTAAACAGAGTTTATTTTTGAGCAATTTTGATGAAAAAACGCGAAAATAACCATGAAGGAAGCGTTTTATCGAAAAAAGGACTTCAGATTCGTGTTCAGCACCCCGAAAACCCCTTAGAGAGTAGGTTTGAAAGCGATTAAACAGAGTTAATTTTTGAGCAATTTTGATGAAAAAACGCGAAAATAACCATGAAGGAAGCGTTTTATCGAAAAAAGGACTTCAGATTCGTGTTCAGCACCCCGAAAACCCCTTAGAGAGTAGGTTTGAAAGCGATTAAACAGAGTTTAATTTTTGAGCAATTTTGATGAAAAAACGCGAAAATAACCATGAAGGAAGCGTTTTATCGAAAAAAGGACTTCAGATTCGTGTTCAGCACCCCGAAAAACCCCTTAGAGAGTAGGTTTGAAAGCGATTAAACAGAGTTAATTTTTGAGCAATTTTGATGAAAAAACGCGAAAATAACCATGAAGGAAGCGTTTTATCGAAAAAAGGACTTCAGATTCGTGTTCAGCACCCCGAAAACCCCTTAGAGAGTAGGTTTGAAAGCGATTAAACAGAGTTAATTTTTGAGCAATTTTGATGAAAAAACGCGAAAATAACCATGAAGGAAGCGTTTTATCGAAAAAAGGACTTCAGATTCGTGTTCAGCACCCCGAAAAACCCCTTAGAGAGTAGGTTTGAAAGCGATTAAACAGAGTTTATTTTTGAGCAATTTTGATGAAAAAACGCGAAAATAACCATGAAGGAAGCGTTTTATCGAAAAAGGACTTCAGATTCGTGTTCAGCACCCCGAAAAACCCCTTAGAGAGTAGGTTTGAAAGCGATTAAACAGAGTTAATTTTTGAGCAATTTTGATGAAAAAACGCGAAAATAACCATGAAGGAAGCGTTTTATCGAAAAAAGGACTTCAGATTCGTGTTCAGCACCCCGAAAAACCCCTTAGAGAGTAGGTTTGAAAGCGATTAAACAGAGTTTATTTTTGAGCAATTTTGATGAAAAAACGCGAAAATAACCATGAAGGAAGCGTTTTATCGAAAAAAGGACTTCAGATTCGTGTTCAGCACCCCGAAAAACCCCTTAGAGAGTAGGTTTGAAAGCGATTAAACAGAGTTTATTTTTGAGCAATTTTGATGAAAAAACGCGAAAATAACCATGAAGGAAGCGTTTTATCGAAAAAAGGACTTCAGATTCGTGTTCAGCACCCCGAAAAACCCCTTAGAGAGTAGGTTTGAAAGCGATTAAACAGAGTTTATTTTTGAGCAATTTTGATGAAAAAACGCGAAAATAACCATGAAGGAAGCGTTTTATCGAAAAAAGGACTTCAGATTCGTGTTCAGCACCCCGAAAAACCCCTTAGAGAGTAGGTTTGAAAGCGATTAAACAGAGTTTATTTTTGAGCAATTTTGATGAAAAAACGCGAAAATAACCATGAAGGAAGCGTTTTATCGAAAAAAGGACTTCAGATTCGTGTTCAGCACCCCGAAAAACCCCTTAGAGAGTAGGTTTGAAAGCGATTAAACAGAGTTAATTTTTGAGCAATTTTGATGAAAAAACGCGAAAATAACCATGAAGGAAGCGTTTTATCGAAAAAAGGACTTCAGATTCGTGTTCAGCACCCCGAAAAACCCCTTAGAGAGTAGGTTTGAAAGCGATTAAACAGAGTTTATTTTTGAGCAATTTTGATGAAAAAACGCGAAAATAACCATGAAGGAAGCGTTTTATCGAAAAAAGGACTTCAGATTCGTGTTCAGCACCCCGAAAAACCCCTTAGAGAGTAGGTTTGAAAGCGATTAAACAGAGTTTATTTTTGAGCAATTTTGATGAAAAAACGCGAAAATAACCATGAAGGAAGCGTTTTATCGAAAAAAGGACTTCAGATTCGTGTTCAGCACCCCGAAAACCCCTTAGAGAGTAGGTTTGAAAGCGATTAAACAGAGTTTATTTTTGAGCAATTTTGATGAAAAAACGCGAAAATAACCATGAAGGAAGCGTTTTATCGAAAAAAGGACTTCAGATTCGTGTTCAGCACCCCGAAAAACCCCTTAGAGAGTAGGTTTGAAAGCGATTAAACAGAGTTTATTTTTGAGCAATTTTGATGAAAAAACGCGAAAATAACCATGAAGGAAGCGTTTTATCGAAAAAAGGACTTCAGATTCGTGTTCAGCACCCCGAAAAACCCCTTAGAGAGTAGGTTTGAAAGCGATTAAACAGAGTTTATTTTTGAGCAATTTTGATGAAAAAACGCGAAAATTGTGCAATTTTGATGAAAAAACGCGAAATAACCATGAAGGAAGCGTTTTATCGAAAAACGGACTTCAGATTCGTGTTCAGCACCCCGAAAAACCCCTTAGAGAGTACGTTTGAAAGCGATTAAACAGAGTTAATTTTTGTGCAATTTTGATGAAAAAACGCGAAAATAACCATGAAGGAAGCGTTTTATCGAAAAACGGACTTCAGATTCGTGTTCAGCACCCCGAAAAACCCCTTAGAGAGTAGGTTTGAAAGCGATTAAACAGAGTTAATTTTTGAGCAATTTTGATGAAAAAACGCGAAAATAACCATGAAGGAAGCGTTTTATCGAAAAAACGGACTTCAGATTCGTGTTCAGCACCCCGAAAAACCCCTTAGAGAGTAGGTTTGAAAGCGATTAAACAGAGTTAATTTTTGAGCAATTTTGATGAAAAAACGCGAAAATAACCATGAAGGAAGCGTTTTATCGAAAAAAGGACTTCAGATTCGTGTTCAGCACCCCGAAAAACCCCTTAGAGAGTAGGTTTGAAAGCGATTAAACAGAGTTAATTTTTGAGCAATTTTGATGAAAAAACGCGAAAATAACCATGAAGGAAGGATGAAAAAACGCGAAAATAACCATGAAGGAAGCGTTTTATCGAAAAAAGGACTTCAGATTCGTGTTCAGCACCCCGAAAAACCCCTTAGAGAGTAGGTTTGAAAGCGATTAAACAGAGTTAATTTTTGAGCAATTTTGATGAAAAAACGCGAAAATAACCATGAAGGAAGCGTTTTATCGAAAAAAGGACTTCAGATTCGTGTTCAGCACCCCGAAAAACCCCTTAGAGAGTAGGTTTGAAAGCGATTAAACAGAGTTAATTTTTGAGCAATTTTGATGAAAAAACGCGAAAATAACCATGAAGGAAGCGTTTTATCGAAAAAAGGACTTCAGATTCGTGTTCAGCACCCCGAAAAACCCCTTAGAGAGTAGGTTTGAAAGCGATTAAACAGAGTTAATTTTTGAGCATTTTGATGAAAAAACGCGAAAATAACCATGAAGGAAGCGTTTTATCGAAAAAAGGACTTCAGATTCGTGTTCAGCACCCCGAAAAACCCCTTAGAGAGTAGGTTTGAAAGCGATTAAACAGAGTTAATTTTTGAGCAATTTTGATGAAAAAACGCGAAAATAACCATGAAGGAAGCGTTTTATCGAAAAAAGGACTTCAGATTCGTGTTCAGCACCCCGAAAACCCCTTAGAGAGTAGGTTTGAAAGCGATTAAACAGAGTTAATTTTTGAGCAATTTTGATGAAAAAACGCGAAAATAACCATGAAGGAAGCGTTTTATCGAAAAAAGGACTTCAGATTCGTGTTCAGCACCCCGAAAAACCCCTTAGAGAGTAGGTTTGAAAGCGATTAAACAGAGTTAATTTTTGAGCAATTTTGATGAAAAAACGCGAAAATAACCATGAAGGAAGCGTTTTATCGAAAAAAGGACTTCAGATTCGTGTTCAGCACCCCGAAAAACCCCTTAGAGAGTAGGTTTGAAAGCGATTAAACAGAGTTTAATTTTTGAGCAATTTTGATGAAAAAACGCGAAAATAACCATGAAGGAAGCGTTTTATCGAAAAAAGGACTTCAGATTCGTGTTCAGCACCCCGAAAAACCCCTTAGAGAGTAGGTTTGAAAGCGATTAAACAGAGTTTAATTTTTGAGCAATTTTGATGAAAAAACGCGAAAATAACCATGAAGGAAGCGTTTTATCGAAAAAAGGACTTCAGATTCGTGTTCAGCACCCCGAAAAACCCCTTAGAGAGTAGGTTTGAAAGCGATTAAACAGAGTTTAATTTTTGAGCAATTTTGATGAAAAAACGCGAAAATAACCATGAAGGAAGCGTTTTATCGAAAAAAGGACTTCAGATTCGTGTTCAGCACCCCGAAAACCCCTTAGAGAGTAGGTTTGAAAGCGATTAAACAGAGTTTAATTTTTGAGCAATTTTGATGAAAAAACGCGAAAATAACCATGAAGGAAGCGTTTTAAAAAAAGGACTTCAGATTCGTGTTCAGCACCCCGAAAAACCCCTTAGAGAGTAGGTTTGAAAGCGATTAAACAGAGTTAATTTTTGAGCAATTTTGATGAAAAAACGCGAAAATAACCATGAAGGAAGCGTTTTATCGAAAAAAGGACTTCAGATTCGTGTTCAGCACCCCGAAAAACCCCTTAGAGAGTAGGTTTGAAAGCGATTAAACAGAGTTAATTTTTGAGCAATTTTGATGAAAAAACGCGAAAATAACCATGAAGGAAGCGTTTTATCGAAAAAAGGACTTCAGATTCGTGTTCAGCACCCCGAAAAACCCCTTAGAGAGTAGGTTTGAAAGCGATTAAACAGAGTTAATTTTTGAGCAATTTTGATGAAAAAACGCGAAAATAACCATGAAGGAAGCGTTTTATCGAAAAACGGACTTCAGATTCGTGTTCAGCACCCCGAAAACCCCTTAGAGAGTAGGTTTGAAAGCGATTAAACAGAGTTAATTTTTGAGCATTTTGATGAAAAAACGCGAAAATAACCATGAAGGAAGCGTTTTATCGAAAAACGGACTTCAGATTCGTGTTCAGCACCCCGAAAAACCCCTTAGAGAGTAGGTTTGAAAGCGATTAAACAGAGTTAATTTTTGAGCAATTTTGATGAAAAAACGCGAAAATAACCATGAAGGAAGCGTTTTATCGAAAAACGGACTTCAGATTCGTGTTCAGCACCCCGAAAAACCCCTTAGAGAGTAGGTTTGAAAGCGATTAAACAGAGTTATTTTTGAGCAATTTTGATGAAAAAACGCGAAAATAACCATGAAGGAAGCGTTTTATCGAAAAAGGACTTCAGATTCGTGTTCAGCACCCCGAAAAACCCCTTAGAGAGTAGGTTTGAAAGCGATTAAACAGAGTTAATTTTTGAGCAATTTTGATGAAAAAACGCGAAAATAACCATGAAGGAAGCGTTTTATCGAAAAACGGACTTCAGATTCGTGTTCAGCACCCCGAAAAACCCCTTAGAGAGTAGGTTTGAAAGCGATTAAACAGAGTTAATTTTTGAGCAATTTTGATGAAAAAACGCGAAAATAACCATGAAGGAAGCGTTTTATCGAAAAACGGACTTCAGATTCGTGTTCAGCACCCCGAAAAACCCCTTAGAGAGTAGGTTTGAAAGCGATTAAACAGAGTTAATTTTTGAGCAATTTTGATGAAAAAACGCGAAAATAACCATGAAGGAAGCGTTTTATCGAAAAACGGACTTCAGATTCGTGTTCAGCACCCCGAAAAACCCCTTAGAGAGTAGGTTTGAAAGCGATTAAACAGAGTTAATTTTTGAGCAATTTTGATGAAAAAAAACGCGAAAATAACCATGAAGGAAGCGTTTTATCGAAAAACGGACTTCAGATTCGTGTTCAGCACCCCGAAAAACCCCTTAGAGAGTAGGTTTGAAAGCGATTAAACAGAGTTAATTTTTGAGCAATTTTGATGAAAAAACGCGAAAATAACCATGAAGGAAGCGTTTTATCGAAAAACGGACTTCAGATTCGTGTTCAGCACCCCGAAAAACCCTTAGAGAGTAGGTTTGAAAGCGATTAAACAGAGTTAATTTTTGAGCAATTTTGATGAAAAAACGCGAAAATAACCATGAAGGAAGCGTTTTATCGAAAAACGGACTTCAGATTCGTGTTCAGCACCCCGAAAAACCCCTTAGAGAGTAGGTTTGAAAGCGATTAAACAGAGTTAATTTTTGAGCAATTTTGATGAAAAAACGCGAAAATAACCATGAAGGAAGCGTTTTATCGAAAAACGGACTTCAGATTCGTGTTCAGCACCCCGAAAAACCCCTTAGAGAGTAGGTTTGAAAGCGATTAAACAGAGTTAATTTTTGAGCAATTTTGATGAAAAAACGCGAAAATAACCATGAAGGAAGCGTTTTATCGAAAAACGGACTTCAGATTCGTGTTCAGCACCCCGAAAAACCCCTTAGAGAGTAGGTTTGAAAGCGATTAAACAGAGTTAATTTTTGAGCAATTTTGATGAAAAAACGCGAAAATAACCATGAAGGAAGCGTTTTATCGAAAAACGGACTTCAGATTCGTGTTCAGCACCCCGAAAAACCCCTTAGAGAGTAGGTTTGAAAGCGATTAAACAGAGTTTAATTTTTGAGCAATTTTGATGAAAAAACGCGAAAATAACCATGAAGGAAGCGTTTTATCGAAAAACGGACTTCAGATTCGTGTTCAGCACCCCGAAAAACCCCTTAGAGAGTAGGTTTGAAAGCGATTAAACAGAGTTAATTTTTGAGCAATTTTGATGAAAAAACGCGAAAATAACCATGAAGGAAGCGTTTTATCGAAAAACGGACTTCAGATTCGTGTTCAGCACCCCGAAAAACCCCGATTAAACAGAGTAGGTTTGAAAGCGATTGAAAACAGAGTTAATTTTTGACTTCAGATTCGTGTTCAGCACCCCGAAAAACCCCTTAGAGAGTAGGTTTGAAAGGGATTAAACAGAGATAATTTTTGAGCAATTTTGATGAAAAAACGCGAAAATAACCATGAAGGAAGCGTTTTATCGAAAAACGGACTTCAGATTCGTGTTCAGCACCCCGAAAAACCCCTTAGAGAGTAGGTTTGAAAGCGATTAAACAGAGTTAATTTTTGAGCAATTTTGATGAAAAAACGCGAAAATAACCATGAAGGAAGCGTTTTATCGAAAAACGGACTTCAGATTCGTGTTCAGCACCCCGAAAAACCCCTTAGAGAGTAGGTTTGAAAGCGATTAAACAGAGTTAATTTTTGAGCAATTTTGATGAAAAAACGCGAAAATAACCATGAAGGAAGCGTTTTATCGAAAAAACGGACTTCAGATTCGTGTTCAGCACCCCGAAAAACCCCTTAGAGAGTAGGTTTGAAAGCGATTAAACAGAGTTAATTTTTGAGCAATTTGATGAAAAAACGCGAAAATAACCATGAAGGAAGCGTTTTATCGAAAAACGGACTTCAGATTCGTGTTCAGCACCCCGAAAAACCCCTTAGAGAGTAGGTTTGAAAGCGATTAAACAGAGTTAATTTTTGAGCAATTTTGATGAAAAAACGCGAAAATAACCATGAAGGAAGCGTTTTATCGAAAAACGGACTTCAGATTCGTGTTCAGCACCCCGAAAACCCCTTAGAGAGTAGGTTTGAAAGCGATTAAACAGAGTTAATTTTTGAGCAATTTTGATGAAAAAACGCGAAAATAACCATGAAGGAAGCGTTTTATCGAAAAACGGACTTCAGATTCGTGTTCAGCACCCCGAAAACCCCTTAGAGAGTAGGTTTGAAAGCGATTAAACAGAGTTAATTTTTGAGCAATTTTGATGAAAAAACGCGAAAATAACCATGAAGGAAGCGTTTTATCGAAAAACGGACTTCAGATTCGTGTTCAGCACCCCGAAAAACCCCTTAGAGAGTAGGTTTGAAAGCGATTAAACAGAGTTAATTTTTGAGCAATTTTGATGAAAAAACGCGAAAATAACCATGAAGGAAGCGTTTTATCGAAAAACGGACTTCAGATTCGTGTTCAGCACCCCGAAAAACCCCTTAGAGAGTAGGTTTGAAAGCGATTAAACAGAGTTAATTTTTGAGCAATTTTGATGAAAAAACGCGAAAATAACCATGAAGGAAGCGTTTTATCGAAAAACGGACTTCAGATTCGTGTTCAGCACCCCGAAAAACCCCTTAGAGAGTAGGTTTGAAAGCGATTAAACAGAGTTAATTTTTGAGCAATTTTGATGAAAAAACGCGAAAATAACCATGAAGGAAGCGTTTTATCGAAAAACGGACTTCAGATTCGTGTTCAGCACCCCGAAAAACCCCTTAGAGAGTAGGTTTGAAAGCGATTAAACAGAGTTAATTTTTGAGCAATTTTGATGAAAAAACGCGAAAATAACCATGAAGGAAGCGTTTTATCGAAAAACGGACTTCAGATTCGTGTTCAGCACCCCGAAAAACCCCTTAGAGAGTAGGTTTGAAAGCGATTAAACAGAGTTAATTTTTGAGCAATTTTGATGAAAAAACGCGAAAATAACCATGAAGGAAGCGTTTTATCGAAAAACGGACTTCAGATTCGTGTTCAGCACCCCGAAAAACCCCTTAGAGAGTAGGTTTGAAAGCGATTAAACAGAGTTAATTTTTGAGCAATTTTGATGAAAAAACGCGAAAATAACCATGAAGGAAGCGTTTTATCGAAAAACGGACTTCAGATTCGTGTTCAGCACCCCGAAAAACCCCTTAGAGAGTAGGTTTGAAAGCGATTAAACAGAGTTAATTTTTGAGCAATTTTGATGAAAAAACGCGAAAATAACCATGAAGGAAGCGTTTTATCGAAAAAAGGACTTCAGATTCGTGTTCAGCACCCCGAAAAACCCCTTAGAGAGTAGGTTTGAAAGCGATTAAACAGAGTTAATTTTTGAGCAATTTTGATGAAAAAACGCGAAAATAACCATGAAGGAAGCGTTTTATCGAAAAACGGACTTCAGATTCGTGTTCAGCACCCCGAAAAACCCCTTAGAGAGTAGGTTTGAAAGCGATTAAACAGAGTTAATTTTTGAGCAATTTTGATGAAAAAACGCGAAAATAACCATGAAGGAAGCGTTTTATCGAAAAACGGACTTCAGATTCGTGTTCAGCACCCCGAAAAACCCCTTAGAGAGTAGGTTTGAAAGCGATTAAACAGAGTTAATTTTTGAGCAATTTTGATGAAAAAACGCGAAAATAACCATGATGGAAGCGTTTTATCGAAAAACGGACTTCAGATTCGTGTTCAGCACCCCGAAAAACCCCTTAGAGAGTAGGTTTGAAAGGGATTAAACAGATAATTTTTGAGTAACCATGAAGGAAGCGTTTTATCGAAAAAAGGA